>CAKAOH010041189.1:91905-124560 GCA_916701665.1 Sebastiscus tertius | reverse complement strand
CTCTGCTGCAGCTGCAAACTCACTGACAGTGTCTATGTCGGGATCTGACACCTCCATTAACACTGACTTGTTGATTAACTGCGAGAACAGTACACAGGCAGGTAATGTATTCGCTGAGTCGATGGCAATGGCTTTTACACAAAAGTGTCATTGGCTGCGCAGGTAATCTGTTTGAGAGGAGACACATGCTGTCGGGAGGCAAGTAACTGGCTGAATGAATTTGCTGCTGAGGACTGTTTTTGTTGTTGAAAGCATTTTGGTTCTTGTTTCAAATTGTGGCTAATTTCATACATCATTTCATAGCTTCAGACAAAAGTAGATGATTGTAAACGGTGTTATCCTCCTGATCCAGCCGTGACCTTTATCCTGTGCTGCTGATCCAACCATACAGTAAGAAGAAAAAGAAAATCGCTGATTAAACCCCAAAGTTTCCACAGGGTTTATCTAGAACACTCTAAGCACCACTGGAACTAATTTGTGTTTGTGGAAAAGTAAGTTTCACACTCACATTGGGCATAATTACCTGCTTTCCTTAATTGAATATACTTATCTAAAGCTGTTTTCCTCTTGGCTGCTTAATTACGTAGAGAGGAATGTTTCCTGTTATACTTTAAGAGCTATTGCTACGCTTACAGGGAATATTAGAAATGTTTTTGCCCCTTTCGCATGTACCAAAAGTCATATCCTATGTGAAGTTTATCTAATCTTTTATTCAGAAATAGTAAAAAGAAAAATGTTGTGAATATTGCTCTTGTGATTCACATAATATGTAATTCTGTACTGCAATAATCCATCGCTTCATGTTTTTCCATTCAAACACAAAGAATAAATACTCTAAGTGATTTCATGTTCCTCCTGAGGCGCATAATAGATGGAAACTCAACTATTTGTATCAGCAGCTTTTGTTTTCCGAACATATCAATGACAGAATTTATAGAAAGTTTAATTTGTTATGCTCATTCACAGATATCGATTTCTCACACACAGCCTGCGCTATCATTTAAATCTAACGGCACAACACCTTTGAATGACTTTGGAACAAGTCCATCCGCTCACTGTATTCATCCCCATGTCGATACTACTCGGGTTTTAAGTAATGGTCATGCTCCAGCACGGGTCAATGGGATCTTGTGAGGTTTACCATCGGTACTCTTGACTTTGCAGCGTCATTGAGACACATAAGACCGTAAATCTGGGGTCAGACAAAAGACAGGAGGTTGTAATATAAGTCATGCATGACAAAATAAGGAATGTGACTTTGTTAATGTGATTAAACTGCCACTCTGTTGACATTTCATCTCCTGCGAATCAGCAGTGTTGGAAGCCGCCGGTGGCTCACAACACTGTTGAGGCTGTGGATCATGTCTCAATTTATGGTGTTTTATCGAGGAGCCAAACAGGGTAAAGATCCTCACCCTGAGACGATATCATGGTATGTGAAAGCATTAAATGTAGCTTGAGATGGGAAATTGCAGCATTCTTGGCAATGACCCAGGAGCTCCTGGAGTCAAATCTGTATACACTACAAAAGTTATGTGCCGACAGACGGGGAGAGTAAAAACTCCCGTTGGTGCTCTGTGGCTTAGAATCACAATACTGTCTATGTGATACAAAAAAAATACATTATTATACAACCAAGCAACATTTTTAGGCGACCAAAAAGGTTACAACTAACTTTTATTAACTGAAAACACACTGTGAAAAGGTTAAAATTGTTAGACGAAAGCGCAGACAACTGCCAGACCAGACATGCCCTGCTGTATGGCCTATTTGAATGTAAATGGGACCCTAATTTACTAAATGAGCATCATTCTGCATTGAAAAAGACTTGAAACTACCGATTGAGACCATAAACTCATGTTTACAATGTTGACTGAGGTAATAAATCAAGTGAGAAGTAGGCTCATTTTCTCATTTTCTCACAGACATTGTAACCAGAGGAGTCGCCCCCTACTGATTACCAAAGAATTGAAGTTTATGGCACTTTCACATTGGCTTCACTTTTCAGACCTGGAGGTTGTCCACTTGGTTGGACTTTGACATGAGAAACCGCTGTTCACATCCTGTTACCGAGCAACAATCATTGCTGATTTCTTTTAACCATGATCATGATCTTTCCCCAACCCTACACAAGTCGTTTTTGTGCCTAAACCTAACCAAATCTTATTTTGTTGTTTAAATTTGAGAACTTGTTGCTATAACTTCACAAATCTGAAAGCTACCGTAAGAAATCTGACCACCACTTTTGTGTGTACATTATCTGCACCTGTACATCTGGCCCAACCCTAATAATTGTTGTTTCATACTAGTTTCACCTTAGAGTTAAATAGCTTTTGTTCACCAACAACCATTCATCTACTGTATCAAATCAAGTTCTGCAAAAATCAGTTCTTAATCAACAAGGATTTCTGGCAACATTTATACTTTTTGCAACTCGTCCAACTTGTCAACACGACACACAGAAGCACTTTCTGATCTGACGCCCTGACGTCATTTGTCTGTTGTTCATCCCAAAACCGTTAACTGTTGAAATATAGCAGTTTCACGATGTGACAACGTTAGGGTTAAGGTTTGGTAAAGTTTAGGCACAAAAACGACTTGATTAGATTTAGGAAATCATCATGGTTTGGGTTAAAATGAGTACTTTGTTAAGGTTAGAGGAGCTTCGTAGTCATGGTGACAATAATAAACTCATGTTTAATGCTAGAGGACGGTTGTATGCCTCCGCCAATCACTCAAGATGCAGTTTACATCCACACTTGTCCAAAATGTCATCACTTCATCATTTTATCCAATTACACATTTGTGTGAAATTATGATAATCAGCATATGAATTATTGAGTTATGGCCTAAAATGTGTTTTGTTTTCACAGTGACCTTTGCCCACCAAACTCTATTCAGTTCCTCCTTGAGTCCAAGTGGACATTTGTACCAAATTTGAAGAAATTCTCTCCAGTCGTTCCTGAGATATATTTACGAAAATGGACTGGACGGATGGACGTACAGACAACCCGAAAACATAATGCCTCCGGCCATGGCTGTGACATGAAGGCATAAAAAACGTTGATCCGTGGTTGGAAACGAACACCGACTGCCTGTTTAAGTACAACATTTTATTGATTTCATCTCCCAACTTTGTCCTCCTTCTTTGCTCCTGTCGTAATTACCACACCAGCTAGAAGGCTTTCTCACATGAACATGAACGTATGTTGCTTTGGGGGCACTTGTTCAAACGACTGATGGCGTAATTTTTCTTGGGATGAGAAACCTCAATCCAAAGTAATACAGCCTCAAACAATGTCCAATTATACAAACGATCCTCCGACATTATTATCATTGAGGCCCGTGTCGAATTCCACTTTCACACATAAAGTACTTAAATACTTCATCGGTAGCCTGGAAGCGCAAAACCATCATCTATATCGCAACTAAGATTAGATAAGATGACCTACAAGATATGTTACATCAGAGGGCAAACTGCATGTTTAACTGCGTAACAAATGGTATTATATGAGACAGATCAGCGGTGACTAATACAAAATACCTCAGGATACAAAACACTACTTCAACGTGAAATGCAAAATGCTGGTTCCTGAGAACAAGATTTCACAAAGAATCTGTAGCTGAGTGGCCTCATGAGAGATGACTATTATTCTTTTTTATTCTTATTGCTGTTATTGTCCGGGCTACTAAACACAACTGAGGGTCTATTGGTACCATGGAAGATTATACTGGATTTTAAGCATTCAAACTGCCCACAGATTGTATTATTATTGATATTCCGTTTCATAATGAGGATTTAGGGAATCATCCTCAGAGAAGGAGTCAGGGGCCAGAGAAGTTTACGGTTTGCCGCTATTATGTAATAGTCATCTAAAGGTTAATATCAACATGCCACCTTTCTGAGAAATCAATAGCAATATGTTCCAATTCTGCTCGGTACACGTTCAAACACCGACTTCCAGACGAGGTAAACATGTCAGGAAATGAGTCATGTTGTCACACCAGCTTGAAGACGCTGGGTCAATATCAAGGTGTGTGTTTGTAACGTAAGGTCTTCTTATCTTGATAGCTTGATGATTGCAGGTTAAAGAAACAAGGTGACGGGATGGTGACAAACGGACAGCTAGTCCGTGAGGATTTATCGAGTGAGGAAGTCTTTGAGACGATAATTAGCCTGTAAATGAGAATTGATCCCTCTTCTGCCAGCTGGTGATGTGAATGTGTACAAATATTTGGAGAGCATGCATGATTGGCTTCCGCATTATGCCGCAGCCAGTCTCATTGGACGCTGGTTTTAAATATCAACTGACTTCATAAAATGGCAGCAACTGTAAAGCCATGCAAATAGTCTCTTTCCTCGATGGCAGAGCTCCACCTTTGCACTGCTGTAGAAACAGAAAACTGGAAGAGCTCAAGGGAATCATAATAGGAGAAAATGTAAACAAATTCATGAGACTAGTGGGACCATCTGGTGTAAGAACATTAGAAATTTATACTGGAGCTTTAGGACTCAAGATGTAATGAGTCTGAATGTTTAAAAAATCTGAATAGATGAATAGTGTACTGCCACTATAGAGCTGTTTTGCCTCATCTCGTCGTTGCCTGTTGGCATACATACAGTAAATATCAACTGTCACAGTCACTGAAACCATTTCATTTGTGTCTTTTTTTGTCAGCTTGTTGTGTTTTTTTACATCCATCGGCGTTTTGAAATAGGAAAACAACTGCAAAATTGTTTTTCTTGGCACGTCTCTAAAAATCAAGACTTTTCTAAAAGAGAGGATGAGCAAATTATTCTCGAGCTAATCAAAGCCCCACTCATCGCATGGATCCACCGCTTTAAAAAAATGAAAAGTTAAATTATGTCTCTGGAGCATGTTTTGAATATATTTCGAGCCATTGGGCGAGATTAGGTTAATCAATTTCAATGATTTCTGCCGAGAAAATCAATGGCATTAATGTAGATGTTCCTTCGTAGAAATTCCTGACACCAGTACTACATCCTCATTAGATCGTCTTGGTGGTACACCCAACTGCTGCACATTGATAGAACTGTGGGAAATTATGGTTTTGACGTCTCTTGCATTTAATAGAGTTTATATTTGTTTAATTAATAGATGTATGACATTCTAATTAAACATCACTGAAAGCAAAACGTAGCTAGTGCTTGGTATCTTGTATCTTTTCTAAAAGCAAGTATGACTATAAGCCTGGTTGGTAGATTGTGGGCAAAACCCTCATATCCAGTATCGGTATCAGTGCATCATCCGCATGTTGCGGTGGGTGTTAGTGAATTTTTAGCCATGCTAGCGGCGCATCAAGTAAAGGCAATGTTGGTGAGTTGGTCACTTGGTCAGCAACTTTGGACCCGACTGAAATATCTCAACAACTATTGAAGGGATTGCCATGAATATGTGTGCAAACATTTGTGTTCTCCAGAGGATGAACCCTAATAACTCTGGTGATCCCCAGATTGTTCTTCTAGCGCCACAAGCAGGTCAAAGTTTTCACTTATCCAGTGAATGATCCCAATATCTACTGGATGGATTAGCACAAAACTTTGTACAGATATTCATGATTCCCACAAGATAAATCATAATAACTTTGGTGATCAACTTAAAAGGTAACTTTGGTATTTTCCAACCTATTTTCACATGTTTTTGTGTCTAAGTGACTAATAGGGACAACAATTTCTGAAATTGGTTCAGTATTGAGGGAGAGCGCTGTAGACAGCAGCTGCTCACAGGCTTCAATATGGTGCTATTGGGGCAAGCTGGCACAGTCATTTACATCCACTAAAAGTGCTTGTTTTTGCCAAGACAGACTCTGATTGTTAGTGTCTGACAACATTATGGAAAGAGTCCTACTCAAGGAGAAGTCTCGTTCTGAAATCTGGCAAGGTGACGTGTTGCCGGAAGACAACGGTGGAAACGTGGAATACATCCAAGGTGGAAACGCTGCGAGTGCCAGTCGGGCAGAGTTTGTTGTGTTGGAGAACAGAAAGTGTAGCTTAGGGTTATCTAAAAGATTTACAATGTCATGGCTGAATATTTAGATGATTTCAACAATGTGGATGAGGTCTATGAATTCGATGGCTGTCCGTATTTATTCGAGCCTGAGTATACGGATATTAAGATTTCACAACAAGACTCCTCCTTAAGTGGGATTTGGACACAATAACTAACAAACCGGATCAAGTAAAAGGTAAGAAAAAGGTTTTATTTTTCTGTAGGGTCCTTTTCATAATGTTGTCAGACACTTATAACAACAATCTGAGCCTGTCATTGGCAAAAACAAGCACTATAAGTGAACGTAACGTTACATTGATGCTGCTCACTTGCCCTCGCAGCTCATTTTACAGGGTTGTCTTTCAATACTGGAACAATTTCAGATATTATTGTCCCCATTAGTCACTTAAACACAAAAACAGGGAAAAATAGGGCCCAGGTTGAAAAAATACCAAATATATCCAATACTTTGGTTTATGACTAAATACCTGCAAAACTAAATGACATTCTGATCAGCCTCAGCTGTACTTTGTTTGTTTGTTGTTGTTTTAGTGCTAATTAGCAAATGTGAGCATGCTGCATATTAACATATTAAGCTAAGATGCTGAACAAACATTATATCTGCTAAATACCAGCATGTCAGTCATTAAGCATGTTAGCCTGGCTGTTTTTTTCTGTAGGGCTGTGCGGCAAAATGCATTGTATGGACGATCAAGTTCACTGAATAAACAGTAAATAGAAAAAGTAAATAGCAAAAGATCTTGTAAGGAGTGCCACAATAGCACTCTTTGCTCCCATCAATTGAAACATAAGAAATGAAATGCAGATTTGTGTCCTTACTGGGGCATTAAGTACTAAAACATTCAAAATAGCTGTCCCTTTACAATGTATCACAGTGCTGCTGAGCACAAAACAAAATGTTAGAAGTATAGAATTTCAAAATCATAGCTTGAATGTTGTGTTTTCATGGTGAATCCCAACCGCCTCTGACCAGAAAGCGAGTCCCTTTGTGTGACACAGCGGTGACTCATGGGAGCCTCCATGTTGTTGTCTCATGGGTTGAGAGGCTGGATGATGTCCAAGCTGCTTAGCCTGAAGGCGGCCAAACTTTCTCTTCCTGTCCCCACTGCAGGGTAGGCTCAAGATATCGGCTGGCATTAAGCTGACAGAACAATCCCTTTAAGAGCTCGGGCAACTTTACAGTGGCCGTATGAAATCTTTATTATACTGACCTTTTCTTGCTCGTGTGTTTTATATTTATTAGTAAAGAGCAGAGCACATAAACTGCTGCTGTGCTGAAATTAATACACAAGTGAGCTCTCAGCTCATCACTCATTTTTCCCCAGCTGACACTGTCACTGCTCAAGTTGAAGAAAAATAAAAATCGTTCTCCCACAATCAATACGGAAGCTGTCACGGCACCATTGATTACTTCTTATTTAAATCTGCTTGAGCTACTCAAGGTTTTTCTGTTTTCTCTTCCTTGTGGTGTCAAGCCTTTGTTTGAGTCTGAGTAAATTTTAAGCAGCACAGCCTCAACACAGCAGGACAGTGATGGATTGTTGGGTTGATGGTGAGATTATGCAGGTGAGACAGCTCCAAGCCTTTAATCCCACGCTCTTTTCAGGGAAGCGATGTGATGCCTGTGCTCTGTTTGTTCTGTTCTGAAGATGCAATTTTTTCTTCTTCTTCTTCTTCTTCTTCTTTTAAACTTTTAAAAAGTCAGAGCAGGGTGCCGGATGCATCTAAATGTTAGACATTGGAGGATTGCAACCACTGTGGTATAGCGACGGCTCCGATATAGAGAATATAAGCAAACGCTGTTGGTGTTTATGTTGTGCTCTTAATTCGTTGTCCCTCTTGGCTTTCACAGCAATGCTCAGCAGAATGAAATAATACATTTAAAAAATAAAAGACATTGTTCCCCTCCTGCCGGCATCCCCTCAGTGGGCCTTGATAGTGCACACTAATTAAATGCCAGAAATTAATTTGAGAGAAACCTAACATATCGAGAAAGAGAATGCACAGGAGGAGGCAGACACACAGTAGCTTATTGTCGCTGTGCTTGGTGATTACCAGCAGTGGTTCGGGTTGCCTGCAGAGGGATTTGCAAACGGCAGGAGAAAGGGGATAAAGTAGTGCCAAGAATAAAAGGCAAAGGCTTCGGGCAGCCTTCACTCATGACTCTCCATGAGAATTGACCGCCCGGGCTTGGGCGGGCAAAGTGAGTTGAGTCGAAACTAATCCTGAACTAAAGGAGCTGCTCCTTTTGTGGCCAGAGCATGGTAGTTGGGAGACGTCTGCAATACGGGGTCAAGTTAGACAGCTCATTGAATTGGTCTGTTCAGTTGTAAAAGTCAAGTTGAGGGGCACAGATAAGATCATGGAAGCCCACTGGTGTGTGAACACACTGAAAACAACTGCTTGTTTTTAAGGCATTTCTTTTGATTCACTTCCCTGTTTGTTTGTGTCGGTTGGACTCTCCGGGTGTGGGAATTTCATGGTTGTTTGTTGGGCATGGGTGGGTGGATTTCAGGGAATGGGCTGCGTGAATGAGCTAATGTAGCGTAGTGCGCACCAAATTACACTTTGCACAGAAAGGGAGCTTAGTCAGAATCAATTCTCCCATCCAGACTTCTCTCTCTCCTCAATTATCACCCAGTTCCACTTTGTTGAGGCTCTGTGAAGGTGACAGGACACACCTTGGAGCACTGTCCAGGTTTGATAAAGCACTAACAAGTCAGAGTGTAGCGTCTCACTCTACTACACTCTGAGGAACGTAAGACCCATGGAATACAACTTCAAAATATGCCTTGCTTATGTTGTGATTACTGAGAGTCAGTGGACATTTGACCACACTGTAACTTCTTCTTGAAAGGAAACTTTTGCCATCTTAAAACCACCAGACTTCTGATGGAGTCCACATGTCCATTAATCCAGAAGACATCCTGAACTGATTGATATTTTTACATGAGCAATGGGTCAAATGACTTTGTAATGCGCAATGGGTTGTGTGTCGTGACAAACTTGCAGAAGTATCACCAAGCTCTGCAGTCTCGCCCAGCAACTTTACTGTTTTGATTAAGACTGATCACTCTCATCAACCTCATCTCCAGCAGGCAGCTATTTTCAGCAAAAGAAAGCTCTAAAACACACAGTAGACTATTCTAAATCTTGCCCAGCAAAAAACAGCACAGTTAGTAAACTAGCTGGTGAACATAGTGGAGCACTTGATAACTAAATAGCCAAATATTTCACGCAGGAGTTGGTGGAGACCAAAACTGAGCTAAAAGGAGAGTGAATATTGGACTTGAAATGATGCTAATGTTGCTCCGTATCTGCGGGATGTGTAAATAGGCAACTGTTTGCCTATTCTACCTTCATGGCTAGACGAATAGATGGAGCATGACGAGTGAAAGTAAGAAGCAGATGTGTGCATATATTTGATAGCCTCTAAAGCTTTCAGCATGTCTTCACTCAACATGATCTCATCCCTGCTCGTCATACTTTGCTGCTTTTGCATAGTATGTTGATGAAGAATGTCCTCCAATGGTTAACATTGTGAAATGATCACAGTTAACGTTGTAACACGTGGTCAACGTTGTGAAATTGTGGCGGTTAGGTTTAAGCAACAAAACGACTTGATTAGAGATAACATCATGGTTTGGCATAAAAGTAGCACACTTGTAACGTAACTTAAACTATAGGCGTAATGTCATGTGACTCAGTGATGTAGCGTCACATGACATAACGTCTTCAGGAAAAATCGCTCATCTCGTGGTTTCACATGGGATACAAACTCCGGTCCCCTGAGTAAAAGTCCTGTGTTTGTTTGACCCATCCACCACCCCTCCCACAACATATCCTCATACAACGGTTTGTATGATATCTTACAAAAAGGTATTCCTCGTCTTTTGTGAGTTATTCTTTGAATGTCCAGCATCATGTGACGCACGTGTCAATTTCCACTACAGTCTTTTTCAAAATAAACCTCCATCTTCACAGGAAACAACTTGGTTAGGTTTAGGCAACAAAACTACTTAGTTAGGTTTTGGAAAAGATCAACTTGGTTAGGTTTAGGCAACAAAAATGCTTAATTACATTTAGGAAAAGGTTGTGGTTTGGGTTAAAATAACTCTGGAAGTGGTGTAATTTAAGTATGGATGCATTAGGTGACAAATAAATGCACATTGACTTCTGGTTTCACACAGGGTACAAACACCGGTCTCCTGGGCGAAAGTCTGGTGTTTTTTGACCTACCCATCCACCTTGACTTCTTCCCTATGCGCCGTTTATCGCTCTTTATGCTTCCTGGTTCACAATTGCATGCATTACATATGAATTGATTACATGGATTATATATGAATTACAGTGCATTACTTTCCGTAGGTGTAGCATACACTGTATTAGAAAAACCTGCCTCCCACCCACCCTTAGCAGACTTTCTCGCTCTTCATACTACATCCGTAGCTCTGAGCCTCTAATAATGACGCAGATGGGTTTACATTAGAGATAGTTGAAAGCCCGGTGCATCTCATACGGATGCTAAAGGGTGCCTTCTGTGACGGTATCAAGTCGCCGAGGACCACAAACCTTGGTATTTGACGCCATGGGAGTGAGAGGCAGGCTGCTTCACTGGAGGCTGATGAGGCAATCCAACACAGTGAAATGCTGAGAGGGAGTAAGGCGCTGTGCCTGAGGGCTTCTGCCTCCGTCTCTTAATGAGGGAAGAGAGAGGCGGATGCAAGGTCTCCTCTTCACAGACAGCACACCAGGCAACTAGTCAACCCTCTTCTTTCTGCTCAGCCTATACCTCGCTACCACCTCTGCTCTCCTCACTCAATCTGTCCCCACAGTTCCAAGCTCGCTCCTCCTCAGAGCAGAGACTTAGTCCTGCAGACCGACTGTGTCTGCTTGTACCTAATTTAGAGAGCTGCTATGTGGAAGAGGCCCGAGCTACCACCCTCTTTGTCTGAAAGCTTATGATTGTCTCAGCAAGGCAACTATGATACTTGAAACACAGTGCATGCTCCTGCAGTTTCTGACTGCCGCAGCAATATCCCTCAAGCCGGTCAGTGGAGCTGTTTTCAGTGATGTATAAGAGACACAATCAAAAGCCTGAGGCTTTAATTACCCTCGGCCCGTCTCGAGTATCATAAGCAACCAACCACTAATCACCACACAAGTGCTGGTGCACTTTGCTCCTGCTTATGTAGCAGTATAAAAAGCCAGCCGATGAGAACAGACCAAGAGCTGGACGCAGTGATGAGGGCATGCAGAGAGGGAGCTTTCAACCCCAATCCCTGAGCGTAAATTACGTAACAATATAGTAAAATATTCATGACACACCATGGGGACGGAATCCTGCCTGCTCTGAAGTGCTGAGCAAACACTTCACCCTCAGCCACTCTAAGACTGTGAGGAGGATAAGGAAAAGCCCCGAAGTATAGGAACTGGAAAACAATCGCGAGTATGAAACCAGTTACAGTCAGGAAACATTTTTTTTTTCTTATGAGGAAGGCAAGCTGCGTTAACAGCATTGATACCAAAATGATATTGGTATATTATGTTTATTGTATGCTTTCATGCGTGTGCTCTTTGTGTTTATTAAAACATCAAATAAACATGAAAATTTGATGAAGCAACTTTTAAAGAAAAGTACACACACAGCATGAAAAGAAACAAACAGAGCTGCAACACACCAGCAGACCTACTGTAAAGCCACAAGCAGCTACTGACCAGCACATAAAACCTCATATCGGCTTATTAATGTTTTAAATATTTTTTTTCTACAATGCAATCTAGTGGCTGTAATATAAGCAAAAAAAAAAAAATCATAATCTTGAGTTTCAATCCAGCAGTTCAGGTGATGAAAGAAGCCATACTTTTGAAGTCATTAGAGGTAAGTGAACAGTGAGACTCCTCGCCACTCAAGGGAGTCCTACTTATGGTTGTATGCGACTTTAACGATGGAGAAAAGAGCCGGAACCTGCCGAGCCGTGCCGTGGAAGTGTACAACCTTAGCTTTACTTATTAGTCAGTATCCTTACGGGTGACGGCAAGCACAGAGGATTGCACGTAATTGCAGCGGTGGTTTCTGATGGGTCTAGCTGACTTTTACACTCTGGAATTCAAATGTTTGTTCGAGTTGAAAGCTTATATTGAGAAATATGCAAATGAAAACTCCACCCTAGGATATTCAGACGTTGTTAATGTCATCAATCTGTTTTCTGCATCTGTTATCTGTAGGCCAGGGGTGTCAAACTCATTTTAGTTTATGAGCCGGACCAGTAAACCATTGCATAATAACCTATAACCTCCAAATGTTTGCAGTTCTTTCAGTGTAAAGAGGTACAAGTAAACCTGAAAACCTTCTCAATTAATGAACAGTCCATTTACAAAACAGATGATGAACAACCTGAGATGTCTCGATCTCTCGGCTACTCTCGGTTTCCTGAAACCTGCCAATAAATCATTTACCCTCTCTGTTCTCATTTGTACTTGTAAGTTCTTGTTTTGTTTGCCATGATGAGTCTGTTAGTGGCACCGAATATTATATTCCTTGAGCACTGAAAGGTGCTGTGAACACACCACGCACACTGGCTTCCCATTTACCTCTGTGAACAAATAGGAACTGATCCATTTTTCTTGCAAAACCCAACAGTCTGTGTACACTTTTCTCCTTTTTTGCCGGCTCCTGCATGAGCAGTGATGTGTCACGTCGCCTGTATATAAGCACGGTACATTTTATTGAAAAATTGGAATTTAGGACTTCTCTGCAATTTTCACGCTTTGCAAACTCATCCAATGGGCCAGATTGGACCCTTTGGCGGGCCGGGTCTAGCCCCTGAGCCGTATGTTTGACACCCCTGCTGTAGGCTATTCTGTGAGTTATTTTATTTCGAACATGCCCACTCTCCCTCAGCTCATCTTCCTCTGCTTCACTCAGTGATTACCTGCATTTCCCACAATGCCTTTGGACAATTTGCCAGAGAATGAGCATAAACTTTGCTCCCAACCCAACAGGAGTTCATGCATTTCCACCAAAGAAAATGAAAACTTAACTTAATGTCCAATATGCTTTATCACTCTGGTTTGCATTTTAACAGTGGGAGAAGCTCTAAATAGCCTACTGTGTTGTGGGTTCTTGTTTTTGCAATAATAATGCATCGCCTCGGAGCACAGCCAACACTAAAATAATAACGTAAATGGTACTACAAAAGGCTCATTCTTCTAAAACACATCACCTGAACAAAATACCAGTATTAAATCAAACAATGCAATCAAGTTAATTCAAATATAATGCAACACAGGAGGGTGTATTTTAGAGGTAATGAGCTAAATTAAGCACAGTGGGAACATTTTATCAACTTGTTTACATTATTAAAGTTGATCACCTGAAGATTAAATCCTGAAGAGAAAATTATAGACACAAGAGCATAAATTAACCAAAACAAGGAGGTGATATGCATCTAGTTCACTACAATAAGCTGAAATACAAGCACAAGATCTTCCTCATGCATATGCAATATCATCTTGTGACTGTAGTCTTAATAATATTAAGAATATTAAACCCAGTATTACTCTTTTCACCTGGGGCCACTTCCGGGCCCCATGCAAATCACATTTCAGTGTGATTCATGAAAAATTGTTCCGCCTGTCGAGTGCAAAACAGAAGATAAGTCGATTAAAGGCTTTTAAAGCCTCACAGTTCTCTACAATGTTTATTTGAAATACTACAGGTTTGAATATCTAAAGAACGATGTTTTAAGAAAGGTTGCCAGCAGTGTTGTGACTGGTTCTGCTTTTTATTCGCAATTATCTACTTGGCATTTGGTGTAAGATTATGAAAACCAACACTGAGCAAAGAAAGAGAAATAAAGAAAAAGACGAGGCAATGGGAAACCACGCTGACCTGTTGTGTCTGTTAGATACAGTATTTTCAGTTCAGTGACACAGTCGGGTGTTTGATGAGGCCTTTGTCTATCAGATTTTAGCTGATTTACTATTCCTTTAGCTGATTGGTGGTGTCCTCAACTCATTGCTGTTGTGCATGTCATTATCACAGTGTTACATATTGAAACTGGAGAAACCCTTGTGTAATGTTGGGACAATTGTGGGAACAACATGAATCCGGGGAAGTACCGGGAGTAAATAAGTCGCCATTACTGCAGTGGCATCTCCCTACAATACTTGCGTGTTTGAATGCAAGTTGTCCTAAGTGGTGTACAATATTCTACTTATACCTTTACTTTCTATGCAACGTCACTTTTGATAACAATGTCTAGGGGTTTGGGAAGAACCTGAACTGTTCTCAGCTACCTAACGTTAGCCTGACATGGTGAAACAAGTAACATCAACTAAGTTAACATTGCAGTGCTGCGGTGCTCCCACAGAATGAATTAATTCAGTCAACTAACTGTGGCATTATTGTGAAATATAACATTAGTTGCTCTAACCAGGGCAACCTAACGACCACAAAGTAAACATCAATAATCGGTCCGCATTAAGGCTGACCCGAATGCTTCGAAGATTCAAAGCTTCGACCATTGCCATGGTAATTGACCTCCAAATCAGTATTCAAATGCTTCGTTGGTGTTTTATATAATAAAATGGATATAAATCCCCAAATAGCCCATGAAATAAAGAACAATCCCACATTATTCATTATTCATATTCAACATTCGAAGCCCAAAAAAATATAAAAAATGGTATTTGGGAAAGCTTTAGTCGGCATCACAATCAGAACACGTACAAAGTGTCTGCTAACCATATTAACTGGTGACGCCGACTGAGTCCTGGTTGCTCGTAGTGACGGCAGCTGTGTCCTCGTAAAAGCCATTTTTCTTTAATTGAAATACATACTCATCTGTGTTTATTATCTACATTACCACGAGCAACCACAGACACATTCGTCCTAAAGTCACCAGTTAATACTGTTAGCAGACACCGTAGTAATGGCGGCGCCGCTAGATGGCGGAACACACAAAGCGGTCGCTAGATTTGTCTATACAGATAGCGCCACCATGACCAACCTGCCTCTTTACCATCCTTGTTTTATCCTGGGTGTACTGCCAGATCATGTTGGTGTTCCAAATCGAGCCTGAAATGTGTCAGCAATGTTTCATCATCCACTGACTCAGGACTCGAATGCTGGGATGATGTGAACTGTTCATGTACAGACTGAACACACTGTGATTTTTCTCTGTTAGCCAATGACAATCCACCGTTGGAGGCGGATGCATTTGCACATACTCTATTACCTAAAAGCCTGTTCTTACGCCTTTCCCTCCTTCCATCTGATCCCACTGCTGATGCAGAGCGTCATACAGGAGCAGCTTGTGGTTATTCTGCTGCAGCGCTGTGATATCCAGAACATGCTCAGCTAATGGCTGCTTTCAATACCTCTCAGTGCTTGTATCATGTCAAGGACAGACTGGAGATTCTGGGATTCAACCCAGCAATGGTACATACCATTCAGTGCTCGCGTGACCATCCAAAATAACTTCCTACTGTAGGTAAAGAAAGTGAGGCATGAACTCCTTTGACTCCTGACTTGATTGTCAGCTTCGAATATCAAAGTGCACGTGTCAGCTATCTCTTGCCATGAGTGGTTTGGAGAGCAGTAGTTTTTCTGTAACCATCTTTTGAAATATTGTGTTTCCTGTTTGGAGTGAAGTGGCAGCATCCTGTAGCATTCTCCTCTGTCCCTCAGTGGGATTTGTCCGTCCGCCGTGCTCAAGGCTTTTCGAGCCCACTGGGCAGATACCTTTTAAGGCCATTGTCCATCAAAAAAAAAAATATTCCTGCTTGCTCTGACCTCAGCCCAGAGGGAGAATATAACTTGCACACACTTTCAGAATCCGAGCAGCACTATACTCGCACAAAACTCATTCTCTGCCCGAGAACACCGAGTCTTGGATGGAGCAGCCCAATGCCCTTTAGAGGAATTAATTTGTCCCCACTGCAGGATTTGGAACACACATCAACTCATTGGCAAAAGTCTACCCAAACAGAGGCTTGCCAGTTAGCCGCGTGAAGACGACTCACAAGCCTGTGAGTGGACAGGCCCTCCTCTGGCTGATTTCTTGTGCCCTCTACAAGGAGTCTGGCAGCGAGCCTCGTCTGGTGGAAGATTTGGTGTTTTGGGCCTCTGTGGATAGATGAGACCTGTGTGTGGACTGTTCTGCTGGGAGTTAAAGGTGGCATGGTTGGGGTGTTCTCACTTCTTGGTGATGTGTTTATGTCTTTCATCCTGCCTGTGCTTGATGCTAAGAATAGATTCAAAGGTGTCAAGACTTTCTGAGCCGTGTTGCTGTCTCCCACACCCTCTGCTAGAGCAGAAAGGCTGATTGTGGAAACATTCCCCACTGACTTAGTACATATATGAAATAGGGATGTGACAGTGAGGACATTTTCCCACCGGTTAATAAACTTGTGACAACACCGGTGTTACCGATCACACCGGACATTTTACAAGAAAAGTTGCCGGTCACTATGTGTAGCTCGCTTACTTTGATCTCTACCGTTGGATGGCTATGTGTCACTCCGGTCCAGCTTTTGCTGTGGCGTCGCTGGGCTGCGCACACTTGCTGTGAACGCTCCGGACTCCTCGCATTGATAACCTCATTAACATTATGGTTACCTTATATCATTGGGTTTAAATCTAAAATATTGCCAAATAGGCGCGTTTGCTTTCCGCTTCGACACCAAATCCTCTGCCATCTTGCGGTCTGTCAACTCTCTCTCGTCACGTGCGTGTGAAATATGACATTTGCTATTCTGAGCTGAGACTCCGTATGGAGCAGATGCATTCACTTTAAGTTTATAGCGTCCAACGCTATACGGGAAACACAGGAAAGCCCACTAAAAATAGGCCATAGACTCCTTTCCCATTGCGAGTATGCCGTGCCGTTGCACTGGCCTTTCTGTTTTTTTATCCTGCTGTGTCACTTTGAGACGCACCGTCCGGCACCAGAAGCTGGGTTAGAAAAACCTTGAAAATGTTTTACCTTTTTTTTTTTATATCTGTTATGTATTCAGTCTTTCTTTCAAACTCTCAAACCAGAGTCGGTGATTGTTGGAACAGTGGAAAGCGTAACAAAGACGATTTTGATGAGTTTTATTTTGTTTCTGTCGAGTTTGAATGTTGTATTTTACGACGGTAAAACTGCACCTGCTTTGAGGAGAGTATATAGCAGCTGTTTCTTTTCACAACTAACTGTGAATTAAGGGTTTAGTTTGAACAAACCAGAGTTGGTGATTGTTGGAACAGTGGAAAGACTAACAAAGACAATGAGTTCTATTTAGTTTCTGTCGAGTTTGAATGAAGGATCGGTGAGGTAAAATGACTGTTGTCTAACTGGAATCAGGTGGCTTTGAGGAGAGCATATTAACTGTATGTTTTGTACGTTAATAAATAATAATAATTGTCCTAATCCCTTTTGATTTTATTTATTATATATTCATGTCACATCGCATCCCACCAGAGAAGGGGCGAAAATTAGCGTGTCCACCCGGGAGTCATGTTTCCATCACTGCCGATTGGAGCTGGAACGGATAAATACCTGTGACTACTGCAGAGTCATTTGTCTCAGGAATGAATATCGATTGTAACCTTTCCCACTGGAGACAAAAGCCAGATGTTAGTGGGTGTTAGTGAGTTTGTTGTCCAGTGGGATAGGAACTTTAGAGTGCTGTTTCAGCTGAGCTGTGCTGAGCGATGAGACACTTCCTATGAGAGATATGTCACCAGGTTCCTCTTTGCTCAGCTGTACGAATAATTGTGTGCATCCCCCTGATGGTGAAGGTTGTGTCAGTGACAGGCCTGCGCATGGCACCAAGTAAAAAACACTTGTGGATGTACAGGATGGCTGGATACTGATGCCAGCCTTGTGTTAGGTAGTTCATCCACCACTTTCTAAAAAACGTATTCACCCTCTTGCCCTCTGCTGAGCAACTACTTGGCCCCAGAGTAGCGGCAGGGAGGTGGGAGATTGTTCAATGAATGTAACAGCAGGGAATTCAGGCTTCATCTTCTATAAGGCCCTTTTAAAAGATGGAATAGAACAATGCTACATATTGTATTTCTTTGCTATTTGAACAACCAATTGCAGCTGTAGTCGTGTTCTCTCCCACTTCAGGAACAAGGAAAGTAAGGCCATTATATACATTATGCCCAGCCCCTATAGGGTTAAATAGATTCACATACATGCACCTTTTGTGTCAACAGTCATTCAAGCCCTAGGAGCACACGGGTTACAATATGTAACCGCCGTCTTCTTACTGCAGCCAGTCTAGCATGAATATTGGTATATTATGGAAAAGAGACAACCTGTTTTGACACAGTCCTTATGCTCATTAGTTCGGCTGTGGCCTGTAGTTTGGTTGGTTTGACAGCACTGAGCAGGTATTACAAAATCCCTGTCATATATTGTTTATGTGTTGCTCTCATTTGCACATTATATTTGCATCCGCTGAGCCGACACAACGCAGAGGCTCATTTTATGCATTATATTCAATAGCGGCGCAATGTGCTCGTGGTGCCATGCATGGCTTCCCTGAATTAATTAGAGGAAGGCAACACTAAGGACTCTCGGCAAATTAATGTCATTAGTGAGGAGAATTATGGTGTAATGATCAGATCCGGGTTTTCTGGACAGTGGGGGGGGAAAAAAAGATGTCTGAAACTAATGTGATTCAAGCTTGTGAGGAAATTTAAAAGGTCAAAAGGAAAGCAATAAGAACACGGACTGGGTAATGCTGAATGATAAGTGTTTGTGTGTGCATGTTTATTCCATTTAAGTGGTTACAATGTGGTGGTATTGACTCGGCGTCAGATTCAATGTTTGCTTTTTGTTTATTATTGTTTCCAACTGAAAGTTCTCCAAAAAATATGTTGCTGGGAATATCCTGCGGGGAATACTCTAATATATCCGTGTGCACTACAACCATGATCAGAAAGACATTGAAGAAAAAGTAAAGTAGGAAGAAGTTGCCGTGGGAGACACTGACCTTGAATAGTCGCAAAATGTTGGCTACCATGATTGACACGGAGCTGGCAGACGCACCAATCACTCCCACCACTCTCTCCGGCTTAGTGATGATGGGCGGCCCTCCGCTGAGACACTTGACATCGGTTGAGTCCTTCTCAATCAATGCCTGGACGAACGTCAGCGACTGCTCCAGAGCATGGGTGTCCCGGGAGCAGGTGTCCAGAATGCGCGCCCCCAGGGTGATATTAGGCAGCAGCTCATTGTCATTATTGATACGATCCAGGGCAAACAACATGGCCTCCAGCCTGTGGATCCCTTTCTCCTTCTTCAGCTCGCCGCAGGCTTTGCCGTCGTTTCCCCTCGCGTGCACTGGGAACAGCCCGCCCAGAGATATGTCCCCATCAATGCGTATTGAATTTAGGTGCGTGTGGCCCGGCATTTTGGGTTTGGCTGCCAAGGCGATGGAGGAATAACAAGCCAGCAGCAGCAGCCAGAAGCAGACACCTCTGTTGCAGCCTCTCTCAAAGCCTCCTCGCAGAGTCATAATGAAAGGCTAAATCCGCATCCAAACACAAATTCAAGTCCTTTGAAAATGAAAGACACACATATACCCACACACACACACACACATACACAAATGTCCTGAAGGTTAGCCGCAGTGTTTTTCAGAGCACAGTCGTCTTCAGAAGCCTCTTCTCATGATTTCTAGCTCTGACACAAACGCGGTAATACTAATTATGCAGCCTCGCTCTCTCTTTATCTCTTTCTTCTCTGCTCCTTGTGTTTCACTCTTTTTTCCTGCACCTGAGAGCGGCAGCTATACGAGCGGTAACTAAACAGCACAGGGGTGAGCCGAGACGGGAGTCCACAGAGAGGAGCGTTCTCGCAAGGCGAGCACAAAGGTGGAGAGTTAGCCTCTCTTCTCTGCTTCTCCAGGATCACTCGGGTGCATTCGGAGCTCCTCTCGGTCCTTCAGTCGTGAGGCGACCCGGCGGGTTCCACAGCAGGGCTCCTGGAATAAAAAGAGAGGAGAGGTGTTAGACACGGAGGAAACAGCTGAAAGAGCAACTCTGTATCTTCTACAGAGATGGGAAGTGAAAGATGAAATGGAATTGCATTGATCTGATCAAGAATAGCAATTGGTTTGCCTTGTATTGGTATCCAACACAGTCCTACTTATGTCAGCAGGTGGGACACAAGCTGCTACGTCACACTCTCCCTATTTTAATTGATATCACATTCAGAACCGCACATTTGCAAAGGACAGTCACAGAGATCCAAATTAGTTTCCAGGCTCCTAAAATTCAAGCTGAAATAATACCATGGACCCAGCACTCGACACAGGAAATCTGTCCTGTGTTGCACCCATGCCTCGGCTGCTTTCAGAGCACCGCGATAAATTATTTCTATGTGCCTTGAGCATAACTGATTCGCTGCTGCCTGGCGCTGTTCCACTGACTTCATAACCGCACACCGCTCTCCTCATGTAGATCCTCTCCCGGAGTGTTTTACCAAAAAGGTTATGAAATATATCGTTAAATTAAGAGCATGGGATTCTGATAATGAAAGAAACAATACTCCTCGGGTTAGGAACACATCTGCTCTTTGCACATCTGATCCCTCGTAGTCTCACATACCCCTTGTATCAATAGTGGTAATGGGTACTCTATATATATATATGTATGTATGTGTGTGTGTGTGTGTGTGTGTGTGTGTGTGTGTGTGTTCTCTCAACAGCAGGCTCGCTTCCCCCCACAGTGCCAGACTAATAGAGCAGAGGATCTGGACACAGTGGGAGAGTCCCGCAGCGCTCCCTCTCTTTCTCTCTCTCAATTGACCATCTCACACACCACATATCTGTCAGGCTTTACTTCCTGCTGCTGTTGTATGCTAACATAAAGCCTCCCGCGGTGGTGGTGCGGCCTGTAGCAGAGGACACAGAGGGCAAAAACTCGCTCCGGACCAGAAAGTTGTGCTCCCTTGCAGCAGCAGCAGCAGCTGTCCAACCCATCACTGTGGAGCAGTGCAATTATTTGTGTAGTGGCAAGCATCTTTATCCTCTGTTTGAGCACATATTTGTAGAACTACCTCTCATTGAGGTGTCAAGAGATTTGCCACCACTCATGAATTAAAGACGGCGTTGCCGTCTGCCAGTCGCGTGTGCATCTTTTACTTTGGACATCAAATCAAATAATAAAGACGCGCAGTTCTAACGCTACACAGTGCTGCTCCATCCTGCTGGGAACCAAAAGGAGATATTTATATCATCCTGCACAGATCACCCCCCTAAAACACAGCATCCATAATGGATGACCAGTCGCTGCAAAAACATCTCATCTAGGGGAAAGCCTAGAAGAAGAGAAGAAGAACGAGGAAAGGGTGGCTACGCAGGCTTTTGTAAAAAAAAAAAAAAAACAAAAGGCCAACCTGCTGCACTTGCTCTAAGCGGCGCCACGGGTAATGGTGATGGAGCGACACCTGCTTTTTAACCACCATTACAAAAGCACCATGTCGGAGGAAAACGTTGCGTGGACCGCCGTAGTGATTCTCCAGAGCAATACTTTGAAAAGATTTGCAGCATGGGTGGCCTGAAAATAGCTTTTTAATTTGACGATTGCATTTCTCTTCGTGGGCATTTTAGATAATAATGTTGTTTGATAATTTTCAAAGGGATCATAATCTCAGCCTGGAAATGAAGGAGAAAAGCTGCAGGCAAGGAATTTTTTTTTTCATTTCAAAATCACCTTATCCTTCATCATTGTGATTACAAACTACCATCTGGATAATTGGCGTGCCCCCCCCCCTGAACAAAACAACCAGATGAATGTCTTCAGTGCTGGACAGCGTTGTGGTAATTGAGTCAGGTTTTAAGAACGAGCTTTGACACCTCGGATGAAGTCCTCGCTGCCTCTCAAGATCCTTTCGGAAGGGGGTGGACAGCAGTGCCCTCTTCACTGTCATCACTCTGTGAAATACTGCGGCAGCTTTACCAGATGTTTAGTTACAAGGCCCAGATGGGCAGAGCAGATAAACATCAGCTGTCTGCAGAGAGCAGGAGTCAGGGGAAATTGCAGAATCCACACAGCAACCGTCTCCCCTCACTGTGACGAGGAGGAACTCCGGCTTCCTCTGCACTCGACCACAGTCCCCCCGCTGTTGCGTGCGCTGTTGCGTGCGCTGCTGCGTGCGCTGCAACGCTGACGGCTGACAGAGCTGTAGGGTTTACTCCTCTAAGGGTTTCTCTCAAATGGAATCACACGTTGCCATGGAGTAAACTTTTGAGTATAGTCTTTACTGGAGTTTGTCTACAGTATATGAGACAGGGAAGTCTTTTTTTTGTTGGCATTTGTGTGCTTTCCACACGGTTGAGTGAGCGGAAACCATTCATTAATGTTACACTATTAAAGTCTGTTTGATTGTAGGGCGAATTAATCCGATTTCCAACGGTAAATAAAGCCATTTCAGCAATGCTCAGTACATTTTTTTTTTTTTGTACTTTAAATTGAAATTGAATATTTCATATAAAGTATGATCATTGTGGAGAAAGACATCAAGATTTATTTTTTTAGATATTTTAAAATCTATCTTGGTAATTGTTTTCCAGAGCAATTAGCTGCATGGAGTTTTTTTTTTAATAAAGGCTCTTTTTCAGCAGCGCCACACACTCTGTTCTGACATTTTAATTGAGTGCAATTTACTTAAATTTGTTACAAGCATGGGAAAGTTTTAATGCCCACTAGGGAGATTCTCTCGGGGATTTAACTAAGTATTGGAGAGCTGTAAAAAGATTAAGTGCTAAAAATGAAGGGACACAACTGCCTCTGAAACAGTTCAAACATCCTCCCTGCCAAACGATCAAAGATTGCCGACAGGAATTCTAAATTTTGAATCAGCCTTTGGCGACTCGCCAGCCAACACCGAGGCAGAGAGACAAGCAAACTCCCACCAAGTCAGACTGCTGCTGAGGCAACTCGGCCAACATTTAGCAATGGTGTATAATTTCAGCTATTTTATACAGCATCAAAGTAAGAATGCATGATATTGGATTCTTGCCTATATGCTAATATTTTTCAACTCATTTTGGCCAATTCTGATACCAATAGACGCACATGTTTTTCCACCTAATTGCAGAGAAAAGTCTCCCCTGTAG
This sequence comes from Sebastiscus tertius, assembly GCA_916701665.1. Lineage (NCBI taxonomy): Eukaryota > Metazoa > Chordata > Actinopteri > Perciformes > Sebastidae > Sebastiscus > Sebastiscus tertius. The sequence goes on along the minus strand of CAKAOH010041189.1, from coordinate 101,404 downwards.
TGGAATTAACATATTATACCTTATGTAATCATGATGGCCCACTGGCAAATGCAGACATAAAATTCAAAGCTTTTCAAAGTGTACACATTCTCTTGGCAAAATAAGAAAATTACCTCAACTTCAGTTACATATCAAACATGCCACATTTATTATTATGTTCAACCAAAAATGAAAAAATCATCCTACTTTAACAGTCTTGGACGATGCTGTCCCTGAGACAATCCTGACAATAGGCACAACCAGGGTAACTTTGACCTATTTCAAAATGGGTAGTTCAATTTGTAGTGTTGAAGGTATGCAATTTGGCTTCTCCTCACATGACTGACGCTGAGCAATCAATGTAAATTGTAACTTTGCCTCCACTTTGCCTCCAAAACCTCCAAGGCACAGAAATATTCGTTTTTGCGTTTTTACTCGCCAATGCAGATATTTAATTTTAAGGCCCTGACGCACCAGGCCGACGGTCGGCTGTCGGCTTTTGCGGTTGTCGGCCTAGTTTTTTCGGTGTGTCCCACACCGTCGGCTCTAGACTGCCCGTGTCGGAGGTTTTTCGGCCGATTCAGCATGTTGAATCAGCCGTGGAACTCATCGGTGAGAGAAATCACTCTGATTGGCTGTTCAGCTTAAACAAATCAGTGCAGGAGAAGAGAAACGGAACTGAGGAAAGCAAGCCAACGAGTAAAGTCAAGAGGAAAAACACAGACTGCTCTCTTCATTTTTCATCTTCATCTCATCTGATCATTCCAATACACAGATATTTTCACAACGACATGGCCGCCTGGAATGAAGCTAAGTGGTGAGTGAGAGTGGTGTGAAAATGGTCGGCAAACGTTGCTTTGTTTCATGCACGCATCATAACAAAGGCTTGTATATCCGCCGTCCTTGGTCTTCCAGTTTCCCTTTTTGAATGATGAATACAGATACAGTTATTTCATGTCAAGCAGGCGCAGACCGTACGTGGTAGTTGGCCGTCGGCTGTAGTGTTTGCGGTGTGTTCAAGTGCAACTTTTTGGCCAAGATAAAGATGACTGGGGGCGACGCAACTGGTGGACTTCGTCGCCGCAGTTCTTTGATGTCGGGTTGATGTGTCTGGGCCTTTAAAGCCTTTATCTGCTGATACCGATGGCGTGCCATTATCGTTGTGCATCCCCTACAATCAAAGCCATCTTTATAGTTGGTGTTTACACAGCAGGTGTTAAGCATCAACAGTTAATGTCTCCTATTAACACCTCCTATTCTGATGAATACTAGAAAAGCTTTAACACTTGAATCAAGCAATGACACCCACAGGTGCTGCAGCTGACATCTGCATCCACACTGATCTAACAATGTGTAAAGCTATATGCAACCAGATACGTTATCTTCAGAACTACTAAATAATCTGTACAGAAAATACTGGTGCTACAGGTGTACTGCTACAGTTTAGTATTTGATGGTGTCATGTTTTGATGTTTTATTTATTCTCTCTAAACTCTGAAAAGCACCAAAGTAATGCAGCAAGACACACCCCTCGACTTTACATACTGTCGCCTCTGCAAAGCCTCCCAATGACATGCGTCCTGCTAATAGGTCTGTCACAGTGGAGCTGGGACCGTCTGACAGTGATGTCCTAATCCGACAGGGAACTGCTGTTTTGGCCGTTCTGCTTCATCAGAGGAGATACTTAGGCCCAAAAGACCAATATGATCACGGTGGAGAATGGAGATAAAGTCCTCAGTACAGAGAGTGTTACACTGTCTGTCTGCTGGGATGCATGGATGTGTTTTGTAGCTTCAGATGATCAGGTACTATGTAAGTTGACCTGCATATGAGAAGAAAAATGAAGGCGTGAGAGAGTGGAAATCGTTGCAGTAGCTCCTCGTGACTCAATGCACAGCTGTTTTAAAGTAATTGTCATTTTAACATTATTGTCTCATTTTTTAAATCCCAGCAATCCATCAGAGGACAGAATTGTAATGTTCAGTTGCCTCGGTATAATTTTTTTCTGTGACATAGACTGTTTCTGTGTCAGTTTCTGCTGAAACACAAAAGATGCCCGGAGCTTAATTATTATTGGCGTCAAACTGATGACTGTGACTATTGTTTTTTAGACAATAAAAGCAGTGGGGGGAAAAAAAGCCTGTCCTCATTGCCAAGGAGAGTAGTGACAGATCCTGTAAAAGAAGTGACTCACCGGCTGTGGTGTTTGAGAAGAATGTAGTTTATTTACACCTCAGTATATTGGAGGAGGATATTGTAATGCAGTCTGCAGCATGTTAGAGATGTCTTGTCACCCTTGTAAAATGTAATTGACCTTTCTTTCGATTTACTATACATGCAAATAGTAAATTACATGGATGGAATAACATATTACGTTAGGGGTGGCTGTGTATGTGTGTGTGTTCGACTACTATAATGACAAACAAAAATATTTTGATAGTGCACCATGAAAAAAAGTTGATTTTAATGGTTTTCGTCACGCCTATTATTAGTCTTTGTCTTACTTTGACTTGAGGGATAATCATCCTCTACGTTTTGGAACTACAGTTTCCATAATGCTTTGGGATAGCTTTGGTGTTTACATTTTGGCAAACAGACACCAGTAAAGGTATGCCAAATTAGCAGTTCCTATTTCCAAAGTAGGCTACACATGGATGTAAAGAAAACTATCACTGCATTACTTTGATACTGAAGAAAACTTAAATACATGGTGATTCTCTGGCAAGTTCTGGACTCATGAGTAGCGTCTTTTTTCTCTGATCTCTAAGCAAATTGTTATGTTTATTCGCGATGGACAGTGGAAATAGTGATATCCTCGGTTAGGGATGTCACAAAGACCGATGCTTTGGTACCAAGTCGATGCCAAAATTCTGAAAATGTGACGGTATCATTTTTCTACAGTAAGCTACCGGGGATCAGGGCTCAAGACCAATGGTGTCCCGGAGACAATAGAAAATGTTACATTATGAACAACCAAACCGTGTTGAAATCTGCAGGAGGAGAGCTAGTAACGTTAACTGTTAGCTGTTAGCAGCACAGCATGCTTGGATAAATAACAGCCAACATACAGAGGTTACATTGAGTTACATAATGATGCCTTCAAGCTCTATTCAGTAAAAAATAAGCGTAGGTAAATTATAACGCTATCATGATGTATTCAAATGTAATTTAGTAAAGTATAGTTTTTGCCGCAAAAACCTTGAGGCTGATTATCAGGGATTAATAATAAATTCGCAAAAAACAGTATGCAATCGGTAATAAAGGAGAGTATGTTGAAGTGCATGGGATTTGTTTTGTTTTTGTTTTTTACTATGGTATCAAATTGGGTATCGAAAATAGTGGAATTTCACAGGTATTGGTATGGACTACTACATTTCTGGTATCGTGACATCCCTATCCTCGGGAAGTATAAGTGAATCTAAAAAATCTCTTTGAAAACCCCTGTGCCTGACAATTTTAAGAGTACAGAGCAACCTTTGTGGCAAATATTACACAAATCACCACGGATGCTTCATATTCTGAGTCACTGTCACATTAAATCTGTGTGAAACTTTCCTTGTATGATGAGTCAGATTCCAGGTAGTGAAGACAAAAAAAACAAGGATACAAGGGTACGGCGGCATAGAAAGTGCGGGAAAGAAATGGAAAGCAGAGGGGGGTGTGCACACAGCTTCATTACATGCATTGTGACTCTATATATGAGGCTATCTGCATTCATCCCATCTCCATTATACACATCAGACACCCACCTCCAAATGAATTCCCCTTTTCTCCATTACCCTCCACCCCCCTCTCCAGGACACTGTCCATTAGCTCGCTCAACCAGAGCTGGAGATATTCATATTCGCTCATTAACACTTTCTTCATGCGGTATGCAGATTCCATTAACAAACAGTCTGTGTTGCTGCCCTGGGCTAACAGGGAAGATGATTCAAGACTTCTGTGGAGAGCGTCTGACGGGGAAAATGCAGAATGAGCCAAAACAACTCTTTAAAGAGGTCATAGACATAATAATGAGATTATAGATTCACAAGACTATTTCTTTTGTGTTTATACCTGAATCATATGGGTGTCGTTGTTACTGAAAATGATCCCAAATGTGATTTTTTAAATTAACAAATCTATCAATACAGGCTGCATGCAGACAGAGTACAAGAGTATCTTCTGAACAAATATCCTCCTCTCAGCTGGAACGCCTTTGTTACCTTTATAGATCAAGATGATAGAAATGAATCCTAGAAATGAACTGTTGGTTGGATGCAGTGTTGCTGCAGCTATATGACTCTTCATACAGATTCTGTGCTACATGACGTAATTTCCACTCAATGCGGTTTTAGACCATTTCTCCTCCTCACTGCATGTATGTAAAATGTGAATTATTCATGGCTAAACCCTTCAAGCCTCTGCCAACATATGCGCAATTAATGGTAGAAGGACAGTAGGGGTGAAGGGAAAGATACGACTTTGTCCTGGTGTTTCTTCTATTTTTAATTCAAGATGGAATTTTTTTTTGAGAGAGGAAGAGATAAGAAATGTTTGTATGAGAGGCAGCGAAGCAATGAACAAGAGGCACTAGCTGAGGCTTTATGTGTGTGTGTCCCACTTTGCTTGAACTAATTTTTCATGTCGCAACACAGTTTACAACATCAACACAAAAAGCACCCTTTGAGCTTTGCTGTTGAGGAGCCAGACGCCGTAGTTCGTATAAGTGCTTGAATCATGATGTCCTAAATGTGCCAAATGAGACAGACTTAAGGAGTGGACAGTATAAAGAGTCAGCTACAGTGGAGTGCTTTTTATTTTTACAATATAGGCTGCAGCAATGCTCCGCATTAGTACGACAACGATGTAGATGTTGAACATGGGAGAGTTTCTCACAGTTGCTCCCTATGTGGCACATTCAGAATGAATAGAACCGATCGAACTGATTGATAGTCAAGACAGATGATGCTGTGACACTCTGGATCCTGCAGATCGATAAACTGGTGTCATGTATGGGGAGATGAAGGATCAGAGAGACAGGAATGACACAAGAAGTCAAAATGAGAGGAAGGACGAGAATCTGAATTTATTTTTCACATTAAGGTCAGCGTTTTAGACAGGCGGCAACCTTCGGGTCTGAAAAGTGAATCCAGTGCAGAAGCAAAAAGACAAAACTCCGGTGTTTTTTGACAACAGCCGCTGCTGCCATTATGGACTAAAAACGTTTATTATATTTAGAATATATTATTATTATTCAACACAGGCAATTTCGGTAGAATATGACAATAGAATATAGATTATTTTGTTTTACTTTTGGTGCTGATGTTGCAATGGAACAAACAATTGATTTTCATTTCTTGGCAATATACGTTCTTTGGCTGAAGTGCCTTAAAACTTGCATTCTTTCAGGGGGCAACTCCTCTGGTTGCAAAAAGAAGTCTGATTCTATAGAAGTCTATGAGAAAATGAAACATTGTAAACATGAGTTTATGGTCTTAATCGCTAGTTTCAAGTCCTCTTCAATACAGCATGATGTTCATTTAGTAAATTATGGTCCCATTTAGAGTCAAATAGACCATAAAGCAGGGGATGCTTTAGGGCGTGGCTACCTTGTGACTGACAGGTTGTTACCACGGCGTTGTCCGGTCTATGAGTTGTCCGTGTTTTTGTCTTAGAACTTTAAACCTTTCACAGTGTGTTTACAGTTCATGAAAGTTAAATATAATCTTTTTGGTTGCCTGAAAATCTTTGTATTTAGCTTCACCCTCTCATATCACTTCTGGTTGCAAAAAACTAAGATGGCGACGGCCAAAATGCCAAACTTGAGGCTTCAAAACGGCAGTCTACAATCCAATGAGTGACGTCACTACGTCTTCTTCTTATATGCAGTCTATGGTTTTAGACTAAAAGGCTAAGAAATTATTTTAGAGGTATACAACCATTCTTAGGTGGCACTTCCATCTTTTAAGTGCATTGCAGCCGATTGAGTTCCTATACAAATTGGAAGTTAGCTCGCTGTATGAGAAGAAACAACAAAGCTAAAAGGCAAATTTCTTTCAAGCTAGAATGAAACATTTCTGGTGGCTTCTGCACACAAATCAAATGATGGAAGACTGTGGTGGCTGCCATGTAAAGCACTCTCTGAATCCAATAAATCTCTCCCTGAGAGCGGCGCCCTAATAGTCAAGTAATAGCTGGCTAACAGCGCTGAGCACGTCTCAGAGTGTGCAAGGGAGATAGTTTTGTCAGAGAAAGCGAATGCTCCGAGTGCACCTCCCCTTGATGGTGACAATAGGGGGGCAAAGACGTATTTGCGAGGAATCACATATTTCAAATCGCGCATTGAGCTTCTAAGTATAGCCCGGGTTTATCTGCGCTCCTGGAGACAGAAGCGACTGTATGAATACTGCATCCCTCCGGTTGCTGCCACCCTGTCAAAGAGGGTTTCAATGTTGAAGCATGCTTGAATGGATAAAGTGGAAATTTTAGCATGAGAACACCGCCATTCACTTCTATTCTGTGTTCCTTTACATATAGACGTGGGATGCAGAGGGGGAGCTGACTGTTCATGAAGGACTCAAAGGCAACATCATGTCTGAGGAAGAACGAGAGAGAAAGAGAGAGAAAGAGAAATCTTTCCTGAAAACTGTAAACGTCAGAAAGTGATGTATGATTGTCTCTGCCAGCCAAAGTCCCAGTTTAAAATGAGGTCCAAGTGTTCAACAGGGGAATCAGGGGCGGGAGGCAATCTGTTTACAGCGACTGTGTCTCTTTCAGAATGTAGTTGTTATTTCTATTTTTTTCCTCTGGACCAAAGAGTTACCTCCTGGTAAAAGCAAGCAAACTGACTTCTATCAATTCAAAAGAGGCACGGCTCACTGCCATGATTTCACTGTTGAACACCTGGACCTCATTTTCACCGGCACTGGCACTGTCATTGGTGGAGATAATCATACATCCCTTTCTGATATATGGTGTTTTCAGGAAAGTCAGGACGAGCTCCAAACCCTACCGGCACAATGCTGGTTCGTGCCAAATGGGTGTGGTTTCCACTCCATTTACATTTGGCTCACAAAATGGCACGCGCCGTATAGAGACTGGAGACCAGTAAACCCATGCGTTTCACACCTGATATTTATGATATTTACCTGATACTTAATGCAGCTTGTTTACCCCGAGAAGTGTTCCCACAGCTTTATCCACACCACCTGCCACTGTTTGATCATCTTGTTTGATTGCCTGCCAATAGGGATTCAATGTAATACCTGTCACTTGTCCTCTAAGTAGCTTCCCCCAGCCCTGTCACTACACAGCATGTGGCGTGCTGGTAGGGCCAAATGGAGCATACTCTGAGGGATTTCAATGAGTGTCAGGAGGTCACAGCAGTAGGGCCTTAATAACACATTTCTCTCCCAGCGCTCAGAGAAAAGCACCGACGCTCTTGTTTCATTTGTCCTCTGTGCAAAGAGCTCAGCCGAACTCTCAGGAATTTTAATCGCTGCGTTCCCACCCGGTTATATTCATTGCTTTATTGCCATATTTATCAGTTTTAGCGGTTCCTTTTTCACCAAGATCACGGCTTCTAGTGATTGTATTGATTTTTCATGTTCCTGTACTGTATATACATCTTTTATTTTTAATGTTTCTAGAACATCTGCACTTTGCTGGTCGTCTGTGGTGTTTTGTGATGTAACCTTTGCTGCAAAACTAGTCATCCCTGTTGGGAACAATCAAATTAGAGAAGAGCTGCTCAGTGACAAACACTAAAACAAGGTTGTAGTGGACTGGTGGAGCAAATGGTGGCTGAAAAAAAAACATAGAGACTCTTGTTATTCTGGAGAGGGAAGGTATATACACATTACTATAATTAACCTCATAGATAAAATCTAATCAAGTTTAGGACTAATAAATAGTCACAATTGAGAAGCTAAAACCAATTTGCAATAAAAGATAACTGAGCTGATCAATCGATTATCATAATAGTTGGCAACAGTTTTTCTGTTGGTCGACTAATCGATTAATTGACCAATCATTTCAACTCTAAATGCATCATTAACCTTTCTATGGTTATATTAAGGCAACTCAAGGCACTCGGTTAAGGTTAAGGAACAATCGTCATTTTGATTAAATGAGAAAGTCAACTGTGACACAAGACCAGTAACCTTAAAGGAAAAGTTCTACATATTGGGAAATATGCTTTTTCACTTTTGCTTTCACCAGTAACTTCCTGAACTCTCTGCCAGTTTTTTAGTCATGACCACCTAAACAGAGACCAAATCATGACCATGACCAGAGTGTGTCGAGACCAAGTCAAGACCAAAACTTTGAGGGGTTGAGACAGAGTCAAGACCGGTCTTGAAATAAAATCCAAGTCCCCTTTGTCTGAGACCGGGACAAGACCCTGCAGTGACGAGACCGAGACCTTCAAAAAGTGATCTTGAGACTGGTCTAGAGACCATGACCAATCTCAGGTACTACAACACTGTTCTCCCTGGTTGCCAGTCAACTGTTTCCCCCTGTATCTGTCTTTCTGCTAAGCTAAGTTAGCCAGTTGCTGGCGGTAGCTAATACAGAGGCGAGAATGGTATCACTCTTTTTAATCTACATTTCCCAAATGACTAACTTTTCCTTTAAAGCTGAAGTAGGCGAGATTGGAGCAAATATGATTAAAAAAAGTTATTTTTATAAAGCGGTCGCTATACCGTGACAGTAGTACATGAAACAGGTAACCTGAAAAAATCATGTGCGTCTGTGTCCTCCGGTGCTCCTAACGCCATCTGCAAGATTTCACATACCGGAGGAAAACAAGCAGTAAGAGCTGATCTGAGATCCGCTGTCCAGCTGCCTTCTTTGAGAGCCGGCTGTCAATCACTTGCGAACTCCGACGAAATGGTCAAACTAGGCCGCGCTGATCAAATATGAATCAATATTTTGTTACTGTAATGCCTATTTCTCTCTTTAAATGTTTTCAGAAACATCTTGTAGTGTACTGTTTAGCTATAAAATGAGAAAGTTTGTGACGACACCGCCATTGTGAAATTGTGCAACACTTGAATTACAAAATGCTGAAAGGTTATTATGGAATTTTTGCCCGTTGATGCCAAAAATATACTGCCTACTGCCACTTTGACCAAGCCACAATCTTTTCTGTTGAAGATGGTAATGTAGCTGATATGCACTTGCTAATCTTATATGTTGCTCACGGAACGAGGCTAGCCACAACAGCTAGCGTTAGCATCACATTTGTGGTCCGATTAGTTTATGTATTGTGTAGTTAACGTTAGCCTCTCAGACATTCTCTGCAAGGAAAGGTTTTGTTGTGTGGAGTGGACTCGGCACAATTTAGGAGAAAACTCATTGGGCCTCATTGATGAAAATGGAACACGAGAACGCAGATAAATGGCAACACAGATAATTCGCACCGGACATGGTGTGCATAGTTGTCAATGCAGAAATTGTTTGCATCGCACTGGTGAGAAACCGCTTTAAACCTAACCACAACCTCGACGTGAACCATGGTCTGCAAAACCATATAGTA
>CAKAOH010041189.1:3110-84027 GCA_916701665.1 Sebastiscus tertius | reverse complement strand
CCCCCCCACTTTTCCCTCCCTCCTCCCCCCCATATTTTGACAATTTCACCTTGTTTACCACTGTAAGGTACAAATGGAAATTAAAAAATGGCCTCTGACATACAAAAAGTACCCGATCCGTCCCAACTGCTCGATCAGTTCTGTGCACGTGCAGGTGCGCCTACCCAGTATGCATTGCGGGAAGACCCAACTCTACTCTGCCTCTGATTGGTTTGCTTCTAAACCTAAACGCTAACGGTAGGTAGCCTAGCTATGATGCTAACCAGAGCTTCAGAGCTGCCGTGGTTGAGCGACTCAACAACCTGGTCCAAACACCGGTATGTTGTTTCATCATTAAATTCACTTCTGAGAATTTTTGAGGCGAGAAATCAACTGTGTAGATTTCGAATATTGGCAGTTTTTCCAAAAATGTATTGACATTTTCGACAAGAGTTAAGAAGCTCCACAAACTGGCGCAACAGTGAGCTTGTGCCTGCGGGGATTGTCAGCCAGCCAACCGGCCAGGCACGCTCACAGAACCCGCTATGAGCCGGCTTGAGCTCTCTCATGAGACTGGACTTGTGGAGGCACTTGCGGGGATAGGTTTAGAAACAAGTAGCCAATTAGAAGCGGAGTAGGTATACTGGGTAGGCTCGCCCGCATATGCGCAGAACGTATCTGACACTGACAAGGGGGAATATGGTTGAATACTGTACAATACAGAATAAAGTGTCATATCATAACGGTGCTAAACGCGAAATTGAAAGCATGTCTATTGCCTCTGAAAGGCTCTCAACATGGCAACAGCTGAGCTGGCAGCTAACAGTGCAAACAGCAGCAACACTGCTGACAGCGCTAACAGCGTTGACCTGAGGGTGGGCGCTATGCTTCCGCGACGACGCCATCGGTCGGGACAACTGCCGTATGAGAGCAGTGCAGATCGGCAGCCGTGAGCCAGCCAGTGGGGCACGCTCACATGCACTAAAGGCACTAAAAGCAAGTCAACAAAGCCAGGAGAAGCTCGGATTACAACACACACAGAGGGTGAGTGACTTCATCCTCTACTCAGGTAGACATTACTCTTCTATATCTTTACACAGCAAATAGTTGTTTGCTGCTATATTAATGCTCTGGATGTTGAATTGAGAACCTGTAATGCCTCTATCATGTGAATACATTTCGCTCCGTGTTGCACCATGCGGTACGTGGTCCGGGGCATTCCAGGTGGATTCGATAAGCGTCTTGGACAAGGACAACAGGTGCCCAATTTTCTGATCCGCCCTCCTAAAGAGAGGGGGGTCAACTTCCCCCAAGGCTGTTGTCTTAACCTGCGCGATTAATGGTGCATTAACGAGATGGCAGGTCTTTGAGCACATCACGGCTCTCACACTGCCTCTGCATTATTAATGCCAGCACAAAGGGCCTGTTTAATGAGCCAGAACTCTCTCAGTGGATGTTGATTAGGCATGCAATGGGTGTAAAGACTCAACCCTCTGAATGTATCTACATTTCAGGGGATGAGATTTTTTTATCTTATTTTATTTTTTGGGCTGATTGGTGATCCTTTTTTTTGTCATTTTCATTTTGATGAAGGAAAACCTGAGACGCAGGAAAGCCTGGGCGAGAGAGAACGGATGACGTGTAATAAAGGTCTTGGTTCAAATTAGCCCACTAGCACGCCCCATTAACTTTCACTTTTATCTTAATGCAAATATTATTTCTTGAGTTAAATAAATGAAAGGTTCAACTTGTTTCATATGTAGGCTAATGCTGTGAAATTACTGTGAAGATACATTTGAGGAGACGCGCTTATTCGTTTTCTTGCCAAGAGTTAGATGAGAAGATTGATACTAAAGGTCGAAAGTGGTGTCAATCCTCTCATCCAAATCTCCGCAAGAAAGCGAATAAGCATATTTCCCCAAAAAGTCAAACTATTACCGCTTTAACACAAAAGGAAAAAAGATGCAGCCGTTATAATCACTGTGTTTTGTGTTTACATTTAGTCCGGTGTGTGAATTCTGTGGATTCCCCTCTCATTAAAGTGACATTCAATTTATTCTTTGGCATTCATTATAGCTACTCCTTCTCTGTGGGGAAAGCAATATAATGAGAGAGAACAGGTCAAATTAAAATGACAATTCAGAGCAATGCGGTTACCTGATTTTTCCCACTAGCTTGTTGACTGAACATAGACCAAAGGAGAGCTGCAATTACCAGTGTGCATCAACTATCATCAATGATTATCTTTTATCATTTTTGTCCTGAAATGTTTTTTTAACTTCACCTAAAGCAGCAGTGGGTAGAAATGGAGCAAAAATTATTAAAAAAGGCAAGTAAAAAGACAGGTAATTCTAAAAATAATCATGTGCCTCTGTGTCCTCCGGTGCCCCCAATGGCATCTGCAAGATTTCACAGACCGGAGGAAATCAACCAATCAGAGCCGAGCTGGAGCCTGCTGTCTCTGAACAGCTGTCAATCACTCACAAACTTTGATCAAACGGTCAAACTAGGCAGCGCTGATCAAATATGAATCAATATTCTGTTACTGTAATGCCTATTTCTCGCAGAAATGTGTTTTAGTGTACTGTTTAGCTGTAAAAGGAGAAAGTTTGTGACCCAGCAGCCATGTTGAGACCAATTGAGGAAATACCAAGCACCGCCCACCAGCCGGAGCAAACTTTCTCATTTTACAGCTAAACAGTACACTACAAGACGTTTCTGAGAACATTTTAGGTGAGAAATAAGCATTACAGTAACAGAATATTGATTCATATTTGATCAGCGCTGCCTAGTTTGACCGTTTGGTTGGAGTTTGCGAGTGATTGACAGCTGCCTTCGTTGAATGAATAGCCAATAGGAACGCTCTCTCTCTCTGAAATGACCTGTGATTGACCAAAGTCTCCCGCCACTGGCTAGATTTTTTAAAACCTGAAAACAGAGCGATGAGGAGGTGCAGAAGTCTACTTTTCTCTCACAGCACTTGAATTACAATATGCTGAAAGGTTATTATGGGATTTTTGCCCAATGATGCTAAAACCATTCCGCCTACTGCAGGTTGAAATCCACTAACTAGATCAGTGAAAGGAGGAATACCAATGTGTAATAAATACTTAGCGGTGCATGGAGACAACAATAAAAGATGTAGAGAAAAGTGCACATAGGCTCTGTTTAAAAAGGCTGAGGGGAAGTAAAGATCACCGTCCAGGGAAGTGTGTGACATATAAATATTCATGCTTTGTTACAAGCCTAATAGAGAACACCCTGTGTGTCAACGTTGTATGTGCATGCTCCTGCATTTATAGCTTTTACCCACAGTGTGCCAAATCTGCAGCAATCCATTTTCCACTGATTAAAACAAGATAGATTTTTTTTTCATCTGCTGTCACTGAGTATTTATACGATGATGTATGTGTGTGGTCGTATACACGGCCTACAGGAAAGTGGTTGGTTTATCACGGTTTTCTGACGGCGCAGGACGATTGAAACGACTGGGTTATCTTTGCCGCTGTTAGGTTAGTAAAACATGATCACAGCAAGGCCAAGTAATGTGTGGTGTCTCATTATCTCTGCTGCTCTGACAGGAAAGGCGTAGGAGGGAGAACCACAGGCACTGTAATCACTGTCATTGACCAGCATATCAATTTCAGAGGACAGGTTGCAGGTCTGCGCTCGCCTTTCACAAGGAAACGTCAAGGTGTTTACTTGCTAATGAATATTGCATTGTGCTGTTGTGCCTTGTTTAATTCACAGACACAACCAGAACCGTTTTCCAGGTTTGAATTGCAATCTCTGAAATCCCAAGACACCGTCCACATTATTACCTCATTCATTCATATGAACTGAATTTCCTGCTGGAGCATATTCCCTTTTTTTTTTTTTTGTCATGCAACATAATTTAGCAGCATCTGTGCGACAATGCAACAGCTTTTGAGTGCAGAACAATAACCAGTTTCTTGGGGGAACCATCCAGCACAATTCAACAAATGAATTCATAAAGCAACAATTACTTCGACCGGCTGTTATCATCCTTTCAAACGGCAGCAATGTTGCGACAAAGGTGGCAATTAGGAAACGTTCTCCTTAAAGACTGGGCTACATCTCTGAGCGGCTCTAATTACTACAGAGAGTAAACCTGTTCTATCTGTGGCGTTCCTGTTCAAGGTCCACGCTGGTGTAACCGCTGCAAGGGCTAGAAAGGTTTCCACGTTACAGTAATCACTTTCATTTCCTTACATAATCAGCATAATCAGAGCTCTCTTTAGTTTGTGTGCAACAAGGCTGAAGAAGCAATTATTTGTCACTGACATGGTAATAAGACCGTACAGTGAAGCTGCTTGATGAATACAGAATCATATGTGGCAGTATATTTTTTGCATCATTGGGCAAAAATTCCATAATAACCTTTCAGCATATTGTAATTCAAGTGTTCTGAGAGAAAACTAGACTTCTGCACCTCCTCATGGCTCTGTTTTCAGGCTTTAAAAAATGTATCTTAAAGGGAGATTTGTCAAGTATTTAATACTCTTATCAACATTGGAGTTGGCAAATATGATGCTTTATGCTAATGTATGTATATTTTTATTGTTGGACATCAATTAACAACACAAAACAATGACAAATGTTGTCCAAAAACCCTCACTGGTACTTAGCATACAAAATATGCTCAAATCATAACATGGCAAACTGCAGTCCAACAGTCAACAACAGCTGTCAGTGTGTCAGTGTGCTGACTTGACTATGACTTGCCCCAAACTGCATGTGATTATCATAAAGTGGGCATGTCTGTAAAGGGGAGAGTCGTGGGTACCCATAGAACCCATTTTCATTCACATATCTTGAGGTCAGAGGTCAAGGGACCCCTTTGAAAATGGCTATGCCAGTTTCCTCTGCAAATTTTGTGCAAGTTTGGATCGTTATTTAACCTCCTTCATGGCAAGCTAGTATGACATAGATGGTATCAATGGATTCCATAGGTTTTCTAGTTTCATCTATCAGTATCTTCACTCTAGCTTTAAAACTGAGCCCGCTACAACCTACAAATCCCAAGTTACAACCTACAAACGCTTTATTATCATGTTAACTTTGAAAGCCGTTTTTAAAAAAGTGTAAATTTATAGACAATAACAACCTACAGCGCGTGTGTGTTCATCTCCCTGCATTGTTCTCTGGCGCTTCATTAATGGCCTACTGATGGTGCTGAGAGTCGAGACGGGCACAGTGACAAAAAGAGAAAACGCTCCGAGCGTCGTTGTTCATCTCTTTGAAGTGAGGTTGCTTAGTAATTCTCAGCTCTTAATGGTTTCTTTTGTCCTTAAGCATATGGGCTGCAGTTATTTTTTCCTCTTTTGTCACTTTCCACTGGACACTGGAACCTCACCATCAGTCTCAGTGACGGCAGCAGATGGATCAGCCGTCCTGTGGCACACAAACAAACACTAAATGCTTGCTCAGTCAACCAGCGCACCTGATAAAAATGCAGCTTTGTCTATGTGTGGGTATGTGCATACGGTGTGTGTAGCTCTCCCTCAGACCATTCGATATAAATCTAGACACACAGCCCACCATCTAATACATAAAGAATACAGATCCATTTGTAACGATCCACAGTATTCCCAGCCCTATATATGATATATTATGGGCTTCAGTTATTCCTTCAGTTAGTTGTATACTATAGGCAACTTCCCCTTTTTCGTAGAGCTTTTTGGGAATAAATAATGTAGGATCACAGCCTTTCACACCTTGAACTGGATAATGTGATCATAAATCTGCCCTCTACCTCCAAGAGATAAGAGGACAACCTGAACAAGTGGCCTCAGATAGCTGTAACAAACTAAGTTAGCTTGGCATTTTCTAAAATGTTACAGAGTTCAGGGACAAGTTGTGCTGTTGGTGGCTGCAACAACAGTGAAGCTGAACTAAATGTGTGGCTTAAATAACAGCGTGTCAAAGATAAACCGATACTGAAGAGGGTTTGTTCTGGTCAGTAATGATACCGTTTCCATTGTCTACCAAAACACAATGAATCCAAAAGAACTGACTTGGCTCAACTTTTAATTTTTCTTTCATGCCAGCTAGTATTGGCCATGTTTCCATGTTGTGCAGAGACAAAGACAAGCATTCGCGCTGTATGGGAAAATCCGAGAAGACGTCGACAGCAGAGACAGCTGATCAGTCATGTGAGTTGTTCGCTACATCAGAATTTATTCGGCATAGGCTTTTCCATAATCCATGTAGCACATCAACTCTTTTTCGATGATGGCAAAAACCACCTGTGCAAGCATAAAAAAAATGTTTTGCGCAATTGAGGAAGTTTTATCAAATTTTGTTGTTTCCGTACAGCTTTTGTAATGCGATACTTCAGAATGCATAAAAGTACGTGAATGGAAAAGTGGCTAATGTCTGCTTATAGATACACAAGGTTGTGTCCCACCTCCTTTAATACAACCTGATTGACTGTATTACTGTTGGAGTACTGACAAGCCTCTGATAAGAACTTTTCAGATTATGAATAACTCTGTATGGGCGCATGTCCCTCCAGTTGGAGGTAGCATTAACTGCAACCTTATATTGACTTCCCTTGGTTACTTTCCTGTCAGCACACATGTTGCTCTCTTTAATTCATTCTTTATTAATTTCAGTGTGCACTTCCAACACAAAATATAAGCGTCAAACTGTAACAACAGAAAAGACACAAAAGGCATTTTTGATTACTGCTAACACACAGATCGCAAATGGTGGCAGTGTGATGACAAATGATTTCCGTTCACAAATTGCAGATAAATATTGATTGCGAATGTAATGTAAATATTTCAGGCAGTGCTTCACACAGGGGTCCTGACATTTCTTTCAGTGTGGGAATGTCGGTGAGAGAGGGAGTTACTTGGAAATCAATTTTATATCAATTTTTCATCTGAATTTCATGTGTAATTTGGATTGAATAATGGAGCCTTGTATCAGTTTTCTATTACTATGAGTTCGTCTTCACATCCCTAGCGTATTTATATGTCACTGGGTAGACCATGTGACTCAACACTGCTGGCTTTACTGTAATGTAATGCCTTCATGGTACGATACAGCATTTTGGATCAAAGTTGCCACCAAATGGCATATATTATATTCCACCTTCAGGGTTCTCGCGTTGACTTGAAAATACAGCAGTTAAATCCTTCATTTATGTGTGGAAATGTGTGTGAACATGGCTGTTTGAATATGTGCCTGTCACTGAAGCAGCCTTGGCAATACTGTAGTTGCTTGACGTGCAGTCAGTTCATCAAAATGAAGCGTGGTTATTTAGGTGATTCTATAAAGCCTACAAAGACACAAGCGCCTGTATAACGTCAACTAACTTATCTTTAAGTGAATACAGCCAGAGTGCTGAATAAATATTGATATGGCGACACTATGCAGCATGTATTGTAGCTATCCATATGGGAACTGCAAGTGCTCGTGCTTTTATTTTCAAAAAACACACAATCCACTCCTGGTTATGCCCAAAGGCTTTTGGAAATGTGATTTAAACCTTGGAACATACATGCAGCATCTGCTCCCCTCTCCACGGGGACCACAAACCCTCACTGAAACTTTAATGTTTCATCAGATCGTATTTGAGTTAGCATGTATTAGAAGAAACCCCATGCACACAGGGATTCTGCAGAGGACTCGTTTAAAATGCTACAGAAGCACCGTGAGCCCAGCATGGCATGCTATAGCATTATTGACATGGATTTCTGGTTATTAGCATACTGACATTTGACAGTAGACGCGAGAAGAGCAGAGAGCTAATGTGCCCACAGTGACATTTCCCTGTGGACCTGTCAGACGAACTCTCGCAACCCCTTTAGCTTTTCTCATCTCTCAAGAGCGCTGGGTCAGGTCACTTCTTCCTGATCTGTCACGGAGACGCAAGAGGATGGAAATTGGCAAATGAGAAAAGTATTCTCTGTGTTTGCACTATGTTGTGATGGATCTTCTGTGTTGTTTTGCTAGACGACTTTCAAATGACTTATGTAAGAGGCACAGAAAAAGTGCTGCTTTCTATGCACGTAAACTCTCGACAACCACAACAAAAAACATCATTTGATCACGTTACTTCTCTTTCAAGAACTTCTCTGAAGTCAACAAAGTGATAACGCAGGCTGTAATTTTTTTTTTTTTTTGAGCTTTACCAAGTTTTCAGCAAGGCTAGAAGCTTTGACCCAGAAAATGGAATATCCACACCCCTGTGAAAGCACTGTGGCTGTCTTTGGGTGACATCACAGTTTCCAACAGGGGTGTCAAATCGTGTGCTCTGGAAGGCCAAGAGTGTGCTGCTTTCAATTTAACCATCGCTACACCAGAGGCTGCTCTCACACAGCTTTCAAGGGATATGTTAGATGTGCCAGTGAAGTAAATATTAAAGCTGCAGTAGGAAGAATATTTTTGGCATCATTGGGCTAAAATTCCATCATACCATTTCAGCATATTGTAATTCAAGTGTTCTGAGAGAAACTTCTGCACCTCCTCATGGCTTCATGGTTTTCAGGCTTTAAAAAATCTAGACCGTGATGGGAGACTTTGGCCAATCACAGGTCATTTCAGAGAGAGAGCGTTCCTATTGGCTGTTCAATCAACGGCGGCAGCTGTCAATCACTCGCGAACTCGGACCAAACAGTCAAACTAGGCAGCGCTGATCAAATATAAATCAGAGGAACATGATTTCTTTTCAGATTACCTGTCTCATGCACTACTGTTAGGATATAGTGTTTTATAAAAATAACTTTTTTAAATCATATTTGCTCCAATCTTGCCTACTGCAGCTTTAAGGTAAGGTAATAGTGAAGACTGCTTGTATGGGGCACAATGGTTAAGAGAGAGAAGGAGGTGTTTTATTGATCGCTGGATTGTCTTAAAGATAGGAGAATTGGCTGCAGGACAAACAGAAATATGCTCCAAACCTTCAGAGTAACCGGGAGCTCTAAAGGTCCTACAGATTAGATTGAACATAGGTGATATTTGTTGTGGATCTTCATCTCATTAGGGACAAGTTTGTATTTCTCGCTCAATAAATCAATGCTATTACACCATTAACACTGTTCCACAGCTTCAATTAATTTCATTACCATAGGATGTGTGCACCTTGTGAGCCAAACAAGCAGCGTTAATCGATAAGACAGACTGCTCTAGTGTTGTTGGAATCACTGATGAGGCGCATGTCTGCGTCATCACAGGATGAACATCTTGAACATGTTTATGTAGGCTTGCTGCTGTACTCAAAGTGATATCATTCGGTTAAAGGTGTGACTCGTTTTCATCACCTCTGATGTCACAGTACAATGTGTGTTGGTGTCCTATTGGCCCCATTTACACTTGTCATTTAAAGTGTCTTGTATCCAGATAAAATACAGAGGCTTTACTTTCATATACATTTATGTATACATCTCTGTAAGTCAGATCACAAACCTTATTCAATCTGTCTTGGTCTTTCAGGGCAACATGCAAATCAGGATCAGACCTACTTCAGTCCAGATGGTCTTGAAGCTGTTTGGTAAGTGAAACTTGTGCACTTACACAGTTTACATCCATGGTTACAACAATAACAGTTAGCTTGCTAATAGCTACCCATAAACTAACAGGCACACATGGGTGAATCTCATTTAGGGACTACAAGCGAGACAAAGGTGTTGTCGCCTTCACGGCTCTCAGATCACGTGATTGAACTGATCGGGGATCAGATTCCAACAGCTCGATGCACTTTCCGTGTGACCAAATGTGTTGAAATCACCGGAGCCTGACGCTTTAAAGAGACGGAGAGGAACGATGGCTAATTTCAGTTTAATTTCAGAGTCACTTCAGCTGTCGTTATCACAGAGGACAGATTTTTGTTGAGTATCCGATAGCTACATCCAATAGACCCGAAACATATGAAATGAAGTGTAAATGGGGTCTTTGATGAGAAGTGTCTATTGTATATTATTGTTTATTGCAAGTTAGTGCCTCCCCCACACACCTGGGGATGATTGCTTATTCTCTGTAATAAAGTAGGAGGATACTCGGCTTGTTGTCTATAAGACATCAGTATAATGGCTGGAACCAGCTTCTCTGGGCTGCATGGAAGCAAACATGCACCGGTGTTGTTGTTGTTGTTTGGAGACGTTCTCATGACTGTTCTTTTTTAGACTTTTACAGATGTTGAATATAATGTTTACAATTTCTTTTTTCCATTTCAAACCTACCTACGAACTAGGGGTGTAAGAAAATATTGAGTATTGTGATATTATGGTTTGTGATACTGTAGCAATTCTCAAAAACACTATTTTTTTTTTTTATGAATAGTTTACATGCTAAGATTAACTCAGTCAATACTAATATTTTATTTGCAAAGAGATGTGCCCTCTCAAACTAGTGCAATGATGTTGGATGTTACAGGGACTGTGATAAATGTAAATGCAGATTCCACTGTTCTGATTGCATAAAAAGTACACTGTTTTCTCAGATTTTATGCATATAGGGATGTGTTCTTTATACTAACAGTTTTCCTAAAATTAGATTTTAAAAATCACAATATATCGCAATATATTGAATCGTAACCCCTGTATTATAATTTATTCATAATTTTATTTGACAGGGACAATACATGCAGGCATTGTTGCATTTAAATAAAGTGTTTTAATATGTATTGTATTGCCAGATTCTTGCCAATACACAGCCGGTATGATTACCTCATTACCTTTCTTGGGGGTCAGGTCCGTATTGATGAGATTTGGGAGAGACCAAAGATGTTTAGAGGAATCTTCAGAGAACCATACAGTACTTCCAGGCAAGGAATTGAAATAGTAAACTGAGTGTTGTGATTTTTGGTTTGGTTTTTGGAGTTCCGTTCCCGTTCAACATATCCTCATACAACGGTTCGTATGATATCTTACGAAAAGTGATTCCTCATTTTTCATGCGTTTTCCTACGAATGTCCAGCAACATGTGTCAATTTCCGCTCCAGTCTTTTCAAAATAAACTTCCATCTTCACAGGAAACAACTTGGTTAGGTTTAGGCAACAAAACGACTTAGGTTTAGGAAAAGAGGTTGTGGTTTGGGTTAACATAACTCCGGAAGTGGTGTAACTTAAGTATGGAAGTTACGTGACAAATAAATCAACGTTGACTTCACACAGTGTACAAACATTGGCTCCCTGGACAAAAGTCCGGTGTTTTTGACCAACCCATCCACCTGAACCTCTTCCCTCTGTGGCGTTTGTTGCTCTTTATACTTCCTGGTTAACAATTACGTGGATTACATACAAATTGATTTTGTGGGATACGATTTACAGTGCATTACATTTCGTAGGTATAGCTATGAACGGTGTACGAGAACAGCCAGTCCCATTTCACTGAGATAAAAGTCCTTTCATTGCTCAGAGTCAACTTTCCTAAATCACCTCTAATCTGAACTGCTCGCTGTAAGTTTTTTTGCTAAAGAGCTCAGAATTGTCATAATGTTTGTGCATACATCCCCAATCCATCCTCTCAGTGACATCGCCAGGTATAATCTGAAAACCCTCTGCCCTCCATGGCACATGATTCAACGGATTAGACTCTCTGTTAACCTGTTTCTAGCGATGGGAGTGTTCATGCGCTCAAACACCAAACTGTTCAAAGTAGTGGGAAGAGGCTCCCGTGGGAGCTGCCTTGGAAAGTCTGTAACACCCCTGTTTTGCATTTCGAACATCACGCTATGCATTCTCATGGCATAGCGTGCCTCAAAGTGCGCACTACTGAGGAGCTCTGTCGCTTTAATATTTGATATTTCCTATGGGGTCCACTGTGTGACGATCAAAGATGGAGACAACCTTGAAATGCCTCTCTCAATTTACACATGGAGGGTATCAATGAGAGAAAGTAGGCTAAAATGGAGGAGGGGGGGCAGAAAACGATTGAGAGAGAGGAGGGGCAGGAAGTGAGGAAGAGAGTGAGTTGTGTCTAAGTAGTGGGAGGAGGAGTCACAACATCAGACCCCATACTGACAACTAATTAAACCTGATAGGCCGTTATTTATCACTTTTGAGTTCTATTACAGTAGAAGAGGATAGGCGGCACGTTGGGTTTCTGCTTTAGACCCAATTTAAAAGGCTTGTCTGTCGTTCTTCCTTATTAAAGCAAAAACACACTTACCAGACACGCTTTACATCCTGGCACCCTCAGCTTTTCAATTTGAACTATGTTTTCATCCTGTTTTACTCCCTCGTAGCTCACAATAGAGCTCCATGTCACTGCAACGTGTACTGCAAAAAATACATATACTGTATAGTAGCTCTGCATACAGGAAGAGGATTGTAAAAAGAATGAAAACAATTCATCCTTATTTCTAATAAACTTGATGAGAAATAAAAGATTATTATTTGTCTCATAATGTGCGATGCCCTTTGACTGATCTTGTTTTTACAAGCAAGGAATTTTAGAATGACTCAGAGTGCAGGGTGTCTTTTAAATCACTTTTAAAAGCTTAATCCCTTTTAAAACATTGAGAAAATACAGTAACATCACTGGCATCAGTTATCTGTTTAAGTGATGGCTTTTTGTCATTCAGACGTACGTAGGTGTCTTTTTTTTATGTAAATGTTCCTTGTGACTTTATTCCAACATGACATGAGCATTAGGGACCCTCGTCCACCTCTCACAATGAATCCTATGATACATTTTCTCATCACTTTCCTCATTTATTAGAGAAGTCTGACACATTCTGACTGTTTTATAAAGTCTGACAAAGCAAATACTGGCTATAGACCAGTGGCTCTCAACCTTTTTAGTGTCAAGGACCCCTAAATTGCTAGACATTAGGTCAAGGACCGCCATTTGATAATATTTCGCTTCAGGGACCTCCATCTGAAATGATTTTTGGTTGTTAGATTATTTGTGGTAACACGTCTGTGGTCTGCAAATTTCATGGCAATTAGGTGATAATTAGCAAGTTACCTATTTGAAATTTCTTTGGAATTACTGCCAAATTATCCCAATATTTACCTCAAAATGTATCAAAAATTACTTTTATTTTTTATTTTTAGGGCGTCCCCGGACCCCTGGTTGAGAATCACTGCTATTGACGTTAAAGCTATGGTCGGTAGTGTTCTTCAAAGACATTTTTTGTTATATTAGTTGAGATTCTCCTTATACATCCCGACCGCAATCAATAAATTAAATGCACTGGCGAAAAAAAAGACTGTAATAAACCCGTCCAATCTTGTCATTTGGCCCGAATGAAACGCATGTCACCAGAGTCTTCCACAAGCTGCTAGCTTGACAGCTGTGAGTACTAACAGTAGCCATGTTTGTTGTTTACGTTCATTATGATCATTTTGGGGGAGTGGCTTTGAAAGGAGGTCTGACTTGGTGACTTTCTCGCTAGATTTAGTGATTTTTGGAAAAATCCACTTAACTATATAAAATCATCTTATTCAGAGCATTTCGTAGTTAATTGAAGAGATTTTTATTTTATCATCCAATGAGATGATACTTGAGTGAGATATTTATGACAGTGATCTTAATCAGGCGAGCAAGACATGCATTTAATGTCTGTCGGTGTATTTAACCTTGTGCTTCTGCAGCCTTTACATTAATCTGACGGCCTCACTTCAGACTTGAGTTGGAAGTATTTTGATGATAGGAAGATTCACACTGTGGTTTATATGTAAAAGTGTCTCAGGTGCTTATTCAGACACACTTTCATAACGGGGTTTTCGTCATCATTAAAGCCACATTCTGTAAAACACAGAAATATATGAACATCAGGTACCCACTGAGGAGTCAAGCCGACATTTTGCTTCAGAGCACCTTCAGTCTTCTGAACGCTGCTACATCTCTGCACAACTGTGTGTAAGCCCCCAGCTGTTTGTGGGTGAAGGAGGAGGGTTTCTGCTTCACTCTCTGCTCTCCAGAACATCTCATAAAGGTTTCATGTGTTTGTGGAGCTCATGGAAGCAGGTTGACTTCATCCTGGATTTGCTGGAGGTGCTGCTGAATTTGTTTTGCAGTATGAACGGTGACATTATCATCTTAGATTATTGGACAGGGACAACAAGTGTGTCCAACATTCATCCCACTTAGTGTTGTAAAAATAAAAAAAGAAAGCCTCATAATCCCTGGCAGTTGTGCTACAATGCTAAACAGTCTGTCTGACTAAATGGCTGCCCAGACCATCACTGATCCAGCACCATTTTGAACATTGTGGGTTTAAAATCATTGTTTTGCTTTTTGTAAATTTGCACACATTGTGATTAGAGCTTTTCCCACTGTTTTGTACTTATCCACCCACACGTTTTGGTTGTAGAAAGAAGCAGCTTCCAAATAGCTGTCATTCTGTAAATGTCAAGTTAGCGTATAGCTCATAATATGCATAATATTTTTTTACTGCATGTTTAAATTCTGTGTTATTTAGGCCACAGTTTTATAGGCTTCATAAACATTCCTGTTGACTCAGTGAAGTTTAGCTGAAGGCTCCTATTTGATGATACAGTTTTTTCCATGTTTGTCATAGTTATCCTGATCATCTGAAACTGTTGCCCTACTGGAGCCACAATCTTAGTTTTGAACATTGAGTCTGCAGGACGGTCACTTTTTATTAGAAATTCAAACTGTCATATGACTGTAATCATCTGTTCAAATGAAAAATCCTCAGTGTACAGTGGTGTGAGCCAGTGCATGCTCTGTTGTAGTGGCCGATATATAAGGCAGATGTCATTTTTTTCTTTTTTTTTGCATCTGATAAAATACATTTTAACACATTTAACAAAATTGATGAACTTAAATGAACATTTATCTCATACTATTATTGTCTGCATTGTCTTTGTTTGTTTAAAGGTGCAGTGTGTATGATTTGGCGCCATCTAGTGGTGTGGTTGCAGATGTGCAACCAACTGAGTACGCCTGCGATAAGGTAAGCAGCCGAGTGCAAAACTGACGTAACACCGTTTACCTCACTCAAAGGACATCCTTACCATAATAACATTACATTAGGAGCAACGGAAGTCAGACGGCGGCTGGTGGTACCACGGTTTTGCACTCTGCGGCTCACGTTACCGCAGTTTCACAACTGGTCAGAGAACTACGGTGGCCTTCAGGTAACGTAAAAAAACGAAAAGCTCTCTCTAGAGCCAATGTTTGGTTTGTCCATTCTGGGCTACTGTAGAAACATGGCGCACTCCATGAAGAGGGACCCGCTCCCTATGTAGATATGAAGGGATCATTCTAAGCTAACGAAAACACAACAATTTTTAGTTTCAGTTGATTATACACTGATGAAAACATATTATATTCCATTTCTGCTAATAAATCCCCTGAAATGTTACACACTGTTTTCTTTAACAAAATTGCTGACTTTAAATGAACATTCATTTAACTCTGTTATTGTCTGCATTGTCTCCATTTGCTTTAGTAGATCTGCACTCTGTCTACAGTGCAATTATTTTAAATAAAAAATGTATCAACTAAATATATACATACAGGTATATATTCCAAAAGATTTATTATACTTATGAATGAAAAACAGCATTTTAATGCACTTAACAACAGCATTTGTCAGCAAGTAGCAGCATCTCCTTGTTTCTTAGAGAGAATGAAAATTTGTAAACCTACATAAATAAAAAAAATAAACCGTGTTAGTTTAGTCATCTAGATTTAGACATTAGACATTTTTTGCTTATCAGCCTCATGAGTACAGGCATCTGTTGCCCTGTCAGTAAAGGGTTATTTTTGTTCTATTTGCTAATGCAAATTGATAATAAAGACACCAAACAGTCTGAGAAGTGATATGACAACACAACATTATGGATAACGGTAAAGCTGTCCCTCTCAGTAACGTTAGCTTGTCACTCAAGCAAACGAACGCAACAACTTTCAATCGACAACAGTGTTTAGATTGTCTACCGCGCTGTGCAGGTTTGTTTTTCATATTGCTTTCATCATTTGTTTTAAAGTAGCGACTGTCAGGCTTATGCCAGGCTTAACTGACACATGAAGACTTGTGTTTGGTATTCAGTGTATTGTAGCTGTCCTTGAAGTTCTGATTTCTTTATTTCAAAGATAACGACATTTTTCATCCGGTGTTTCAATTATTTTTGCCCTCCCCTTTCTCTTACAGTGAAAATAGTGCAAATAAAAAAGGTTTATATTGAAAACACCATTAATGTAGTTTAGAAATTTTATCATTGATGATTCTGGGTTTCCAGAGAGTAATTGTTCCTCCTTAGAGTGAAATATACTATATGGCACTTAATAGTGACAAATTGTGGATACCCTGAGCTGAAACCATTATATAACTATTGTTGTATTAGATTGGAACTATGCTTGAAAAGACTATGGGCCCTATCTTACACCTGGCGTAAAACGTCGTAAAGCAACTGTCAATGCTAGTTTCAGACCGACGCAGTTCTCATTTTCACACCTAGTGCCCACATGGTGTAAGTAGCAAATGCACTTGCACCCATCTGTGCGCCCATGGGCGTGTTGGTCTTAAAATGAGGTGTGGTCAGGTGCTTTGTTGGCGCATTACTATCTTGACGCAGCAGAAAGCTATTGCTCCATTGACCAACAAAAACCTGGTCGAAAGTCTGACGCAGTATTTTCCTGTTATTTAAAGGGTGCATCATTCATCATTCATTCATTCATGTAATGAATTCTGCTCCCTCGTGCCACCTTAAATAGGTTATCGGTGCATTTGCTCATATGCAGTCAAATGGAGTTGTTGATGGGAGGCAGAGGGTCCACTGGCCAAGCACCACATACATCTGCTCGCGCGCAGAAAACAGCTTGCTTCTCCAATATGCTGAATCCGACTTTTAAATAGCAATGCTCCAATGTCCAGGCACCTGGCTTTTAAAGGGAATGGGAGATGACACTGATTGGTTTAATTCCTGTTACGCCCAAAACACACCTATGATTAATTAAGAGGCTAAATACAACCCCATTGCCCTTTGCGCCTTACTTTGCGTCCTGATCATGCGCCGCTTAACTAGCAAAAGTGCAGTTGGACACGCCCTAAATGCACTTGCACCATGCACTTTAGACTATGAGCTATAGATCGTTAAAATAAGGCCCTGGAATCTGATATATTTACTTCACGCTCACTGAGACTCACTAAATGTTAAAATGAGTGACAGCTATTTTTTCAAACTCCTTATTTTGCTTACTTGTTTCACAGTTTACACAGTGAATAAATGGATGTATGAGCCCGGCTATAAACGGAGCAAAGAGATAAGGAGGAGAATATAAGAGAGAAACAGACCGGGGACAGATCCGCTAACTCTGTCTTCTGACTTTTAACCAGCACGGCAAATAGCTCTGTCTCCGTGGCGCCTCTGAAAAGCCCGACTCAATCCGTTAAACTGGCAGTCGGGTGAACTCTGTCCAGCCCTCAGAGCTTCAGAGCAAAAGATATAGCCTGATACTCCCTCGAGGCTCCGAATCCGACTCCTCGAGTGGAGCGCTGCTGCTGCTGCTGTTGGAGATGCTGGACGTCCCAAATACAAATAACACAGGACCCTCAATTAGGAAAAAACAATAAAAGACTTAACAAAGCGCCACTCAGCAGATGATAACTGCACTCAGTCCTCTTGACAGGCACAAACACTTTGCTGGTGTCAGACCTCTCAGCGTTCATTTGCAGCACAGATTGGTGTAAAGAGTGAGAGAACAGGAGCATAATGTTTTTGAAGTTTTTTTAAATGCGACATCAGGAGTCTGCCTAAAACTGAACATGACATGATACCCCGAAGAGCGCTTGTGGTTGAGGGTTTAACTGCCCTGCCATTTTTAATCACTGTAGGCGGCCCGGGCGGAGACAAGCGACAGACTGGCTCGGGCTCACGTCGCCCCGTCACCGCTCCCAGCCAACTATTCAAGATGACAAGTGTCACTGTGCCACGCTGATATGTTTTCCCAGAAACCGCAGCCTGGCCGCCTACAGGAATATACCGAAACCTCTGTCATTTCTGCAGGCTCTTTATCGGAAAGGTCAGCAGAGACACACAATACACAAGTACTTCATATCAACCCTGAAGTACTTCACAGACCTGTGGTGTACTGTAGCCCTTAATCCAGATAAAAGTCCTGCAATAAATACAGTATCTCGCACTCTTGTGAGGATGCTGTATTCACTCTTGATCATTCAATCTCATATAAAGCTTTTGGGATTTGGAGAGTGGGCGTTTACACTCTCTGCCTCCTCCTTATAACCCTAGGTTCTCTGTCTTGGCACTCACTCAGAGATGAGAGCATGCAGAGTCCCTTGTGTTAGCACAACCCCTGGCGACAAGCCTCATTACATAACCACTGGCACTAACTGAAATATGCAGCAAATCTACAATAGCAAAGAAGCAGATATACCGCCGAGATGAAAGATAGCCTTTGATACGCCAGGCATGACGTATAATATTTAGAAATTACAACATTCACTGAGATGTGGTTTGAAACTGCTAGATGTGCATTGACTGTCACATGGTATTCTTTCTGCTGTATCCTTTTTGCATTGATGTGTTTTTTTCTGCTTTTTGTCTGGCTTGGATGTTTCATTTAATGCTTAACATCAAATTGCAAATGAAAATTAGCCTTCAGGCCAAATTTAGCACGTTCACATCACATTGATGTTAACCCTTAAATGGGCAAAAACACAGATATTGTGAAAAATATGAAGTCATTGTTCAAATGCACAAATCATTAGAGTCTAAATAACCCAAATTCATGATTATTTTTTCAAAATATGAACAAATAAATTAATGAAATTTAAATGTATTTAAGCCTGTAAATAAGTACAAAAAAAATAAACAAATGACAATTACTCCCAACAAAATAGTACTATAGCAAAAGCTATGCAACTTAGTAGAATATAACAGACAAATTTGACACTCTCCATACTATACTGAGAATTTGCTGCCCCTTTAGGATAAAATTAATGTAAGAAGAAATATAAGACTGGTCTAAAACCTTTATTTAAACATTAATTTAATAGAACAGTTAGGTACCATTGTAAATAAACAGCATGTGTGGCCATGAATAGTGGAAACGCTCCAAGCTAACTCAACATCTCGTTGGCAGTAAAGCAGTTCTGAGCATATTGTCTAGTGACAATGTCTCACTTTGCATTTACACACGATAGAGGTCTGTCCAGTGAAGCACATCCTGCATCAACTCTGAATTGCATACAGATACAGATTTCTCCTCCACATGACATTTGTTTTTAATAACTACCACCTACTGTATATACCTACAGCTATACTGTGTAACCACTTTAGTGTGCTCCAATCTCATTATTAGAGTCATTAGTGAGCCACTAATAAGTGATGATGCTGCTGCAGATAATGGACTTATAGAACTATGTGAAAGTAATTAGGAACATCATTATAAACTTAGTCTCAAAAGCAATATTTTCAAAACAAAATCTCTTGAACATGTTGTAATGCTGCTGCAAGAATATCAACACAG
This sequence comes from Sebastiscus tertius, assembly GCA_916701665.1. Taxonomy (NCBI): domain Eukaryota; kingdom Metazoa; phylum Chordata; class Actinopteri; order Perciformes; family Sebastidae; genus Sebastiscus; species Sebastiscus tertius. The sequence continues at coordinate 64,608 of CAKAOH010041189.1, read as the reverse complement.
GAATAGGGATGTTTTCAAGAAGACTTTTTAAATTTAAGAACTATGTATAATCGATCCCAGAATGTGGCCACCAAGTCACATGATTACAGTACCCGTACCAATACCCTCCGTCAATGCTCCCATTGAAACAGCAACAACTGTTTGAGGGTTAGCTAGTATGTGCTGTCCTTGATAAATACATTAAAGAAAAATAAATCAAGTTAAAGGGTAACTCCACCAATTTTACACATCAAAGTCTGTTTACAGGCCTTGGGGAGTTCTACTACATACAGTATGTTAAAATTTAAAAAAAAAAAAGCTCTACAAGCGTTTTGTGACTCCAGAGGTAGATCCGCTAAGGCTGATAAACTGCCTCAGGTGACATCATCTGAGTCAGCGTCAGTTAGGGCCGAAGTTTGAAACTGAAAATAATCTGGAGGTGTGGAGTTAGAAAGAAGTGAGCTTAGACCTCTGCAGTTTGGATGCATTGTGGGTAATGTAGGCACCTGGTTTTGACAATAAAGAAGAATATATGGAATAAGAAAAAAAAATGGCATCTCTGGTTTTGACGCATCAATTTTGATACTTTAAAAAAAAAATGATTCCAACAATGTTAAACGAGTGTCAAATGTTAAATCGATGGAGCGCTCTTTTAAGTACCACTGTGGCCAAAGACAGACAAAGAATGGGTTCAACCATTGGTGCAGATACAGGCAACAGTCTGAGCTTTGATTTGATCAATTAGCACCCTTTTAATTTGAGAGCAAGATGAAAATATCGGCTCCTTGTTTGTTAATCAGCACGGTTGCGTAAGAAGGCCAGAGCTATTTAATCAAGTTAATTATCAGCCAGTGCCCCATGAAGGAGAGGAATGACAAAAGGGGCAGGAGGCATGGCCGGTAACCTTGCCATTGAATGACGCTATAAAGCCAAGTGTGGAGCAACAGGCGGGTAAACTGTTTTGGTAGAACCACGAGACCATGAATTGGGCGACAATCGCCCACAGATAACGTTTGTGTGTAAATTAGCCCTGAACTCATCATCTTATCTGCACAAAGGAAAGCACTTATTGTAGCATCGAGCCATATCTTAAATAACTGAAATCTAAAGGTCAGGCTAAAATAATGATCCTTTCTCTTTGCAGAGAGAGGTTTCTTGTCTATAGAGAACCCTTTCTAGCTGCAGCAGATGAGTAATAGGAAATGACAGTTTATAGTCACCCTGTGATAATGGCATATGACGTTCAAATACTGTGAGTGTCTGTAAAGCACAGAAATGAACGGAAAGGCTTTTTACTAGCGCTGTTGACGTAGCGTATTCATAATAGTAATGTGACAAGGACAAGAGAGTGAAACAGGAAACAGATAAGAAAAAGCCTAACAGTGAGGGTTTTCATTCAGATGGATAATGACCTTTAAATTGAGCTTAAGTATCTGACATGAAAACATCCTCACATATTTCGAACTCATCTATTCCATTAGAACTGTAATTTATTGTGTAACAGTGTTGGCGAGTTGTGTTTATGGTCCTCCCGGGGCTCACTCTGCTGCTGCTATCTGTCAGAGAACAGTAAGCGTTATTACCCTCACAGATGAGACAAAAAAATAATGACCCAAATGTGGGAAAGACCTTTGATAGTAATGAATAAAGCGAGGAAAGGAACAGAGAGGAAACGGGGAAAGGAGACATTCTTTCCTTCCTCTCTCCAGACAGGAGAAGTGAAGAAGAAGTGTCAATCTGTCAGAGGTTGGATATAATCTTCTACATTGAGACGCATTGGACGATCATGGTGCCCTGTCACCGGTAGTCCTTGTCACTGATTAAGGCTTTTCATCCTCCGTTGAGCTTAGCTGTGGGCCGCCCGCACTTTGTCTTGTGTCATGCGTAATTTCCTATTCGCCATCTCCCCATCTTGATAGTGAGCTAATAGAAACTCTCTGCAGATCCGCTCCTAATGAAGACAGATCCTCAGATGGCTAAGCAGTCTCATTTATATCACCAGTGTATCAACTTGTTTTAAGTAGATTAGGCATGTGCTGTGTGACAAGCAAAAGGGGGGAACAAAAGTGTATAAATATAATTTATAAAAGGGATTTTACAGAGCATTATTTTCGTTTAAGCCGTATCATAGCTCAGCTGAAAGTTTGCTTGATCTCTAGACAATGAGGAGATGAGAGGCCTGTCAGCGGAGACTAAAGATGTGATCAGATTGTTGGAGATATTCACTGAGGATTGTCTGGCTCAGCAGATTGTGTTTAGGGTGGCTGGATAGTTTAGTGAATGGTCGGGCTGCAACTCGAGATTATTCTCATTATCAATGAAGCTTTAATTTTTCTTGCTTCATCTATAAAAAAATAGTTTAAAATGACTCACAATTTCCCAGATCTGGAAGTCACATGTCTTGTTTAATGCGATCAACAGTCCAAATCCCCCAAAATATACAGTTTATAATGATATAAAACCGAAAAAGGCAGCAAATTCACATGTTTTAAAGGCTGGAGCCAGCAAATGTTTGGCATTTTTGCTTTAAAAATGACTCAAACAATTACTCGATTATCAAAATAACTGCTGATTAAAGGCCTTTAGCCAATAAATGGCATGAAAATGCGTAATGTTAAACTGTATGTCTGGGGCTTTTATTGTGAAAGGAATGGGAGCAGCGGATCTGGTCTGTGCTGTCTTTGTCGAGGTTGAAAGGAGTAATAAAGTTTGCTGTCCTGGTTTGGAATACAGAGCCTTCATGTTGTTGTTTTTATAAATATAAGAGCAACTCAACTGGTTACAGTTCGTTACTTTTATTTGGTTTCATTTTCTTGGAGACTTTGTTCGCTGCAAAATCCTTCTCTGTGAACTGACAACAAAAAGCAGGATGGGAAAATACTGAAATCAAACATTTACAGTAAAAGCAGTTCATAGGGACTATGGAGTGTAGGTGGTTGATGTAACAATATATTAGACAAAATGTAGAGAGATAATCCGACACGAGTTACCTCTAAGCTTTGCCATGTCGTCCTTTGAGGTTGTATGTTTTCATTACTACAGCGTCTGACCTCAAACAGACTGACATTAGCCTCTAATGATCCCGAGCATCCCACTCAATAAGCTGGAGGGAACAGACAACTGTCTCTGCAGAGACGCTGCTTTATGGGCTTTGTTAACTAATAATACACATTAATAATTCAGTTCAACCCTTAAAGGGTAAATATTTGGGTATAATAATCGCATGTGTGTCTTCACGGTAAGTACTTGTGATAACATGATGTCTGTGAATGCCTCATGCAGACCAGTAGTGAGCTGTTGATGTAAGAAACTGAGACACATGATGCTAATGTTGCTAGCGGGTATTTATTTCCTTAAGATTAAAATGGCTGTGACTTGAAGACATTTCAATTAATAGTTTTATATATTTCGGCTTGATGTCTTCAATTTTCCTTTTTTGCCCAACCAGCTCCAAAGATATTAATTATATTATTCAGTGGAAAGCAGCAAGCCTCACATTTGAGAGACTGAAATGTTTTCAAGCAATTTGTCTGATTGAAAAATGACTGAAAACGATCAATGGATTATTAAAATAGTTTATTCATTTTCTGATGATCAACTGTCTGATCAATCAACTCATCATTTCAGGTCTAGTTTCTTATGTTATCCATCTTTAGCAATTGCAAAAGACTCAAAATGTCAGGAATGTAAATGAATTTTGAACACTTAATAAAACATAAGGCCACTATCTGCTCTCAGAAGTCCTTTAATCCTCCCTGGATCGCTGTCAAAGAGAGCTGAACTGTGTGCAGTAGTGGGATATTGGACTATTCTTTAAAAAGGAAAGCCTCCAGCTCTTTGCCATGAATGTTCGATGATATATGATTATGGAGGATATGGAAAGCATTTGACCGTGTGTTGGCTTTATTATCTTTGAATACTGGAAGATTGAGAAGTAAACAATATGCTGCATAATGGTCTCATCGTCTTATGACTACAATCAACAGAATAAATAATGAGATGCCTTCCCGTGTCGTAACTTACATTGATACATACCACTATATTTAACCACAGATAAGACTTTGACTTATTCAGAATGTAAATCTTTAGATTGAAAGCTGTCAGTAATAAAAATCCCCAGACCATATTACTCCTGGATGGCTCACAGCTTCAGGTTTTGTGCTTTATCAGCTTTGGCAGCTTAACACATTCTGGTTACTTGCTGTCTAATTTCAGGATGAAATATGATATTCGGGTTTACTTTCAAATTTATTGAACCCAGTGATGCAAGAACTACTCAGATACTTTGGTTAAGAAAAGTATCAAAGCAAAAATGGGAAAATACTTCATTGCAGGTGAAAGTCCTGCATTCAAAATCCTACTTAGGCAAAAGTCCAGATGTATTATAGTAGTATAGAACAGTGGTTCCCAAAGTGGTGTCGGGGGACCCCCAGGGGTCCTTGAGGGAGTTCCAGGGGGACCCTGCAAAAAGGGGGAATGATTTATTTTCACTATAATTCCCACAAGCAAGTACCACTATGACAGAATGTATGAATATTTTTGTCATGGGTTTCATACACTTTCTGTAATAAAACCCTGGAACAAAATCTGGTCTAATTTGTGTCAGTTTAGGGGTCCTTGATGTGAAAACGTTTGGGAACCTCTGGTTTAGAACATGTACTTTGACTGTTATATATTCCATTATTATTATTATATTTTTAATACTGATGCGTTAATGCGTGTGTTGCATTTTGTTGTTGTAGCTGGCCGAGGTGGAGCTAGTTTTAACTCCAAACTCTGAAGTCCAGCAGTTTCCAACCTCTGGATTAATTAACCGGAGGGGTTGTACTTTTGATTGGTGGGGCAGTAAAGAAGTAAAAACAAAGTTCTGCTATAGACAAATGTGTATTTTTGGCCTTTTCTCTATTCTTTGCTTTTTGTGCAATATTAGATAAATTTACCTCCTTGTGCCTCGAACACTTTTTTTAAATGAAACAATCAAGAGCAATCAGTGTCCTTTTGGTGGAACTGCTAACAACTCACAAGCATCTAAAACATGACAAGGATCCCCAACTAGACACTGATTTTATAAGGGGTCATAACCCAAAACGGTTAGAAACCACTGGTTATAACTTCAACGATGCATTGTATTTTACAAGCCTATCTTGTGTTTTTTCGTGTAAAATCTTAATCTGAAAAGTTACCAGTGACTACAGCTGTCAAATAAATGTAGTGAGGTAAAAAGAAGTTGTTTTAGATGTTTCAAGGGACAGGGCTTAACAGGTTAAAACAACTTAATATTTACTAAATCTTATTTTGGGGCTTGTAAACTCTTATTTTTGGTTCCCTAAGTTGTCACACTGGATGAGCCAAGTAGTTGCATCATTTCGCACCTTGTGGGCAAATATAGTGGTCTGAATTCCAATAAACATGTAAGCTGTGCCATTACATGCAGCCCCACCACCTTGTTGGTGGAGATAAATCCATAACTCAACCCTGTGGTCATTTATGTGGCATGAAACTTTATAGGATGTGGTGTGTTGGACTTGGTAGATGATGCTAAATCCTGCAAACACATTAACATCAAAGAAAACTAAGCAATACGCATACATTAAACGCCAGCCACAGATCCTCAATTTGTACAGAGGCAAGGCCACCGCACGAGATGGAAAATCACACAGGAAGTAATCATGAACTCCTCTGAGAAAAAAAAAAATCCATAAAGTGGAAAATCATGATATGACTTCCTGATGAAGCTTCAGCAACGGCACCCCTCCTCCTTATAATTGAAACAATGCTGCAGGATAGCAGAAGTCAATGGCACATAATGCATAACAGTGCAATGAATGTATGAGGTTTAATAGATCGTGAAAATGGCGGTCTGATGACAGAGATGGAGCATTTCATTAGAAAGCCTGTTCGGGTGGCTGCTGTTGCACTGTGATAAAAGACACTGTTAGAGTGCCCGCGCAATACACCTGGAAGATTGGCCTTTTGTTCACACGATACCCTTAATTAGACGTTCTCAGAGGCGGCGCTATTTTGGACCCAGTTTTAACTTCCTGGACTTGTGCACCCAGTCTAAAACGGAATCTTTTATCCTCTCTGATTTTATTGTATGGAGAGATGAAAAAATCATTAAAGGAGTCATTCATCCAAATAGCTAATTGTCACAGTTCAGGTAGAGGTCAAGAAGGAGAGGACCCAAATGCAGACGCTAAGGAAAAGGAGGATGAATTAAAGGCACTTCACTAGAATCGATAGTCGAACAAAGGGCTCGTGGTTGGCAACAAAAGGAGCAGGCAAACAGATCGGACAAAGTAAATACAGGAAGGCGATTCACAAGATCTAGCAGGTCTAAAACACAGATAGCATTAAAACAGGATGTCCCCCTAAAAGCCCAAAGCAGCTGGAGCTGGGCCACCGATTTACAGAGAGCAAGCATACACAGGCAGGAATGGTAACAGGAACAGGCAGTAATAATAGCTGGACCACTGTGGCGACTATGAAGCAACACTGGCAGTCTGAATAGCAAAGACAATGGTGCATGGAGGAGCAGGGTGGTCAGGTGTATAGCCCAACAATAAAGCTTATTGCAGAAGTTATTGTTGCATTGGAGACCAAGCAAACGAGTCTGCTACCTAGCAAGCTATCCATCTTTTTTTCCTCCTCTTGATGATGTACAATCCTGAGAACAAGATGCCAAGGTGGAGTAAACAGCCCAGGACAAAGAAAATAGAAAGCAGTGATTCACTACAAGGCATGTTCCCGGCTTACAACCGTGTTAGCCGTTAGTACACCAAATAGCGAGTGTTCCCTATGTCACCAAGCCTTAAGCATCGCCTATTTCAGGATGATGTGCTTTGCTGTGCCACTTTCTAGTGTGAGTCTGAGGAGGGAAACAGGGCAGGTGTAGTCATGACTATAGGCTTGTCATGATAACTAATTTTATTGGATGATATATTGTCCCAGAAATAATATCGATGAAAGATATTATTGTCATTTTAAGACCATGTTATGCCACTGATATATTGATAACATAATAGCATAGTAATACAAGTACACCCTTTAAAAGAGCAATGAACTTTGAATTCTTAAAGTAGGGCTGTCAAAGCTATTTTAGGTTGTAGCTGGCTCAGTTTTAAAGCTAGAGTGAAGATACTGGTAACATAAAACTACAAAACCTAAGGAATCCATTGGCACCAACCATGTAATACTAGCTTGTACCCAAGGAGGTTATATAACACTCTAAACCTGCGCTAAATTTTGGTAAGGAAAAACTGGCATGGCCATTTTCAAAGAGGTCCCTTGACCTCTGACCTCTAGATATATTATTTAAATGGGTTCTATGGTTACCCAGGAGTCTCCCCTTCACAGACATGCCCACTTTATGATAATCACATGCAGTTTTGGGCAAGTCATTTTCAAGTCAGCACACTGACACACTGACAGCTGTTGTTGCATGTTGGACTTGAGTTTGCCATGTTATGATTTGAGCATATTTTCTTTACTAAATGCAGTACCTGTGAGGGTTTCTGGACAATATTTGTTATTGTTTTGTGTTGTTAATTGATTTCCAATAATTAATATATACTTATATTTGCATAAAGCAAGCATATTTGTCCACTCCCATGTTGATAAGAGTATTAAATACTTGCAAATCTCCCTTTAAGGTATATTTTGAACTGATAAAAAATGTGCGATTAATCACGATTAACTATTTTAATCAATTGACATCCCTTTCTTAAATATATTCAGACATTGGAATCGGAATGCAAAAATATATATATATATCCTAAATAAATAACCATAAATAAAATAAAACCACACTACCAAAACAATAAATAAAATGGACTTTCGGGCTCTGTTAACAAAAATGTCCAATGTCCAAGCCTTATAATGGGAAGGAAAACACTGCTGTTTAACCTGGCATCATGTTGGCTAAAATGTTGGTGACATTCTTATGTAAACAAACATGCAAGTAAACACAACGAGCAATATTGCAGTCAGCAAAAAAGACTGACTTCATGTCCATAAATTGTACGATAAGTCGATATAGTAATGAATGACATCAGAAATAGAAACCCAGAACTAGAAATCAGAGTAAAAAGATACAGGTGAACAAAAATGTCATTCAAGCTCATCCAGTTATTTCGCTTGACTGACTCAACAAAGCGGAGCACTTCCAACTACCTAAGTAGGTTTGATAAAGGACTCAAACTGATTTAGATTCAATAAAATCCATTGAAGCCTGAACCCAGCACACAATATTATGTGACATGTATGTACTAAGATATGAACCAAGACTGCAGCAGCTGAGCGTTGGAACGCTACCAAGTGAACTCAAATATTTGCCTTTCATCTGGCGTGTTTAATAAAGAGGCCATATATTCTTATATCCTTACAGCCTACAGTATGTTGGTGGCACAAGTAAAGATAAATCTAGTGGAACGTCGCAATACATCAAATGCACTCCATGCCATGTACTAATATCTCTCTACATGGATAAGACATCCGGAGAAGAACAGCCTAAGGCACTCTAACAGTGCCGCTGCGTGTGTGTGTGTGTGTGTGTGTGTGTGTGTGTGCGTGTGTGTGTGTGTTTGTCGCAAGGGGTCGAGAATAGTGTTTGTATTGACTGAGGAAAGTCTACAGAGCCCCCATTACAGCCACGCTGTAAACAAAGACAGGACACGGTGTGCAAGTCACACGGGGAGTCCGAGGTACCTTGAATCATGAAACAAATATGTTTCCCAAAAGCTCACTGAAGATGCTGCGGTCTGTGTTCAGACAGCGAATCTGTTGGAAGTACTACAAGTCGCATATAATGGTTCCACTAAAGCTTTCAAACATTGGAGTATTATTATAGATATTATACATCATTTAACAGATTATTTTAGGTCTTTTGTAATGAATATGCAAATAATCGACCCCGTCACCTAGAAATGATGTTCACATCATCATTTGCTACAGCAATACATTGTGAAAGAAACGTACTGCCACTTGGATTCTGTTTCTTATCAACATAATAAGGAAACAGTTTTAATGAACGTATCTATAAAAGTTGCAAAATGTTACTACAGAGCCTGAACGCGTCTGCAAAACGTTCACTGTGCAAACTAAAAGCATGATTTATGTTTATTAGTATTTGGTTAAAGAAGTAAGCATTCTGGGAAATATGCTTATTTAAATTACAGAGAATTAAATAAGAAGATTGATGCCACTCTCGTGTTTGTCAGGTTAGGTGCTGGTGGGCAGATTTTGTTACTTTCGGCCGGAGCCAGACCAGCTGTTTGCTCCTTTTTTTCAGTCTTTTTCCAGCCAAGCTGAGTTAGCTGGCTGCTGGCAGTAGCTTCATACTTAGCATACAGATATGGTGATGGGTGTCAATCTTCTCATCTAACTCTTGGCAAAAGAGCGAGTAAGCGTATTTCCCAAAAATGTGGAACTTTTCCTTCCAGGTTTGGGGACGATTGTGGTCTTGGTTAAATATTTTCCACACATCATTCACCCTGACCACTTCCCTACGGCCTGTGTTTCACATCAGGGACCTGGGCCCACATCGGAGTACACCTGACCCCGAAAGTCCAGTTTGTTTGATTAGTGTGAATGCTGTGTACCGTACTCAGGCATGGTTCGTCGATGCAGGAGCAAATCATACTCGAGCATGGCCGAATCAGTCGTACCTAATAGGAAAACCTCTTGATTTATTCATTTAATTTTGTTTTGCGCACAATTAGAACTAGTTGCAACAGAGTTAGCTAGAAGCTAATTTGCATCTGTTGTCCGTTAAGCTTCGGTTATACTTTCCACACGCATGGCCGCACGGACATGAGCTGATGTGGAGTCGTAAGGAAACGTTTGGATCATATATACTCCGTACAGGTTTCTCCTTGCAGCAAACAGACATTCTCAAAGCTCCTCAAACTTCTCCATTTTCTCCGCCCAAACACATAGTTAGAAAAATGTGGATGTGTGCGGAATGGTGAAAACCTGCCGCAAAGAACCCCCACGAAGGGCCGTGTCTGATCGTGTGACATCACTTTGTCCGTGCGGACACAAGCACAAATCAAGCTTTAGTATATAACATAACGTACATCATGCATCGACATAATCTCTATATATACTTCCTCCGTCAATTGATATGGTTGCTGCTTGGGCGGCCCACCAGCTCCGGCTCCGTGTGTCTGCATGTTTGCAGCATGAGCTTTTTTTAATCCCCCACTAACAGGTGTCAGACAAGAAAGCTGGGAGTGGTAGACATGCTATCCCATATCGCTGCCTCTGCATTAGTAATCAGGACTTGGTGTAAATACAGACATCTCATTACTGGTGAGCTGAAGTGTGGCGCTGCGGAAGGGCAAGGGCAATGACAAGGATTCTCTGAGTAATGGGCTCCAACCGATCAGCACACCATTAAGTGGACCCGCGGTGCACGTAGTCACCCTACAGGCCCATTATAAAGCCAAAACACATCCAAGGGAAAGAACTAAAGCCTCTAATGGCAGTCTCCCTTTACAATTTAATGTTGTTAAACACAAGTCTGTGGATGTTGTCGAGGAGCGCAATATGATTGCCATGCTGAACTATTGACAACGAGAGCGGGAGATGAATAAAACATTATCCTGCATGTTTATCTTTTTTTTTCAATTGATTGATAGCTAATTTGCGCCCAGCCGATCAACAGTGACCTGAGGTAACTTGCATGCACTCTTGCAAAGTCAATACGTTAATGCATTTTGCCGAGAAACAATGGCATTGTGCTTCCTCGTGAGCTTCCTCTCATGCTTCGTTCATATTCGATTGTGGACATTGTGGACTCGGGCAAAACGAGGAGAGCATGGGATTGCAATTAATCATGTCTGGTGTCTGCCAACAGTGATACCTATATTGGTCTTTGAACCAGCGTAGGTTATAGGGGGAATGCTTTTTTGCATCCATTTTTCTTTAAGGCACTGGCAGGCTTATGAGAAAATGGGATCTGAACGACAGATCCATAAGCGTTCACTGTAGAGAAGAACAGGAGCGAAATAAGATTACCATCTTGGTTCAATGTTTTTACAGGATTTGCTTTGCTTTTACAACCTGTCACATCATAAACAATGACCAAATTTAGAATATTTTTTTTAAAACTGTGTACGACTTAATGTTAAATTACAATTTGCCAAATATCTGCAATAAACTCGCCCATCCAATCCAACTGCACATATAATTTAATATCTCCATGTGGCCCCGTTCTGTGGTGGAGCCAGCCACTGTGGCGCACACACTGTAATCAAGGCCAGGAGTAGTGCACAGAGAGCTGGGTGGCTGTTGACTGCAGGATTTAGGAGCTCGGTTATGCCTTCCCACTGCTGCTGGCAAGAGATTTCTGCCAGGCGCTGGTGTGCAGAACAAGAGCTAATCTGGAGTGGTCTGTTGCTGCTAAAAGGAACTGGCCCTGAAGTCATGCATTATGGGAAAAGTGGGGATAATTTTCATTTCTACGACTTTCTGCTGTAGAGCTATGTAGAACATTTATGTTGAATACCGGACCTGATTAAGAGTTGTGTGTTTCCTTGCTTCCACTACTCAATGGATCGCATTCAATCTGAATTTTATGGGCTATTATTTTCTTCATTGCAAAGCCATTACCTCATATTATCATTACAATCAAGACGGTCCTTTTTAAATGAGCTGGGAAACTGTTTCTATGTTTATTTATCCAAATAATGTTTGTGTACAAGTACCCAAACGTACTGTAACACACATAGAAGTTGCTGTGTTTGGACTTCTTAGCTTTAGAGCATACTTTATACTTCCTTTTTTTCCATTAAAAAGCCCTACCCTCTGCCTGGATTTTCTTATCTTCTTCTTATTTTGCTGTGTTCAGGACATTTCTGGGCGTGAGCCTCTGGGCACTGGGTGTGTAACCCCCACGCATTTGCAAGAATGCATCCAAAAGGAAGCTACGAAAATGGCAAACACAGGACAGAGCACCGAAAAACACAAATATAGCGAGGCGAAATGGCAAAGCAGACAAAGCTCGTTACAAAACGAGAGTGAATCTGGTGTTAGCTTTCACTTTCGCTGACGTATGTGATTTGACGTGTGTGCCTGTGCTCTGGCAACCGCGGTCAGGGGGGCGCGCACTTCTGGTGTCGTTGAGCCGAGGCGAGGAGGGGCCAACTTTGAACGATGTGTTTATGAACAGTAAGCGACAATTCCTGCATAGCATGCCCAGTGCTTGAATTGGACCAAAAAAGTACAGCACCTGTACAAACAGTACCTTCATTCAGCAGCTGCATGACATAATCATCGCATGTGTCTTTGATATAGTTATATTTATACGTATATCTTGGTAATATATCACACTTCAAATGTATTTTTGTATCCATCCATTACATACATTAGGCCTACATATGACACACATACACAAAGTCCACTCAGGGAGGAGGTCAAGGTGGATGGATGGGACAACAGAAAGATTTTAACACAGTCCATTTCCCATTTCAGTCAATGTGGGTTTCTTTTATCCTTCCCTAACCTGTAACCACGACAACCAAGGTCACCTAACCTCAATGAAGTAGTCATTTTAACCAAAACCTGACCAAACCTTAACCATAGTGTTCTCAGATCGTACAACTGATGTATTTATTAACAGTGATAAGCCAGTTCCTTTGGTTTTTGAAGGCACTAACAAAAGTAGATTTATAGTCCAACAGATCAGATCAGAAATCAGTGATGCGTGTCGTTCTAGAGGGCACACGATGTATTTTGACGTTTAATTTGGAGGGTTTTCTGCAGTTACTGAATGAATGTCGACCTATATTTTACTGTGCATGTGTGTATTCAAGCCTCAAGGGAAGGAGATGAACACATTAATTTTGTTGACGCCAACAACCTATTTAACGCTAATGTCCACCCAAAGCTGCAGCATTAACAGTAAAATATGTGTGCCGTTGCTTAATTAATGTAACGTTAACATATGCTACTGTGTCACTGCCAATTACAGTGTGCCGTAATTACCCGTTAGACCCCCGTTTGTTTTTGTTTTGTTTTGTTTTTATATTGAAAAATCCAGCCAAATCACAATCTTCTCCTGTAGAATTACACTCCAATCCAAAACTAATCAACAAATCTGTCAATTACACAACAAAACTGATGCCCGAGGGAGAGCAGTATGCCATATTTAGAAACTCTGTGACAAAAAAAATGAGCCACTGAACCAGGAAATTAAGAAGAAAACATTAAAGGGAAGCAGTTGTTGATGTCATTTATAGCAGCTGATGGCAAAAAAAAACACACCAGCACAATTAACTACTATTTAGTTAAAATATCTTACCAAGTGAATAAACATATTGGGAGGTTAAATATAATCATCCTGCTTATTGAACTATAAAATAATCATCCTGCTCTTGATAACTGAAGCCAACACAAAGAGAAACTAGTTAACACTACAGCCACATGTCAGAGACATAAAGGTGCTTATTCACTGCGTTGAATATTTATTTCTAGTACTTTATCTCACATACGTGACTCCATAGGTTCGACCAAAACATTACACTGTCTGAGTTATAACAGATGTATCAGTGGTATGGATCCATTATGCTCTTGACTCATTTGAATGGACTCTGCCTGTCAAGAGGGACCAATTATTTAAAATGTGAGTTGAAGCCAATTTTTGCTGAGGACAGCATGAGGCACTATAACCTCGGCTAAGAACAAAGACTAATTCGACACCTCGTCAAATGTGTCTCCGTTATGAGGGACTCTCTCGCTGTGATGGAGAGATTAGATGCTTCCTTTGTTTGTGTTGTAAATCTTGTAAATTAACCAGAGTGCTAGTGGATGTCATCTCTGATTAGTGTCAACAGGCCTCTAATGAAGATGTTCAACCTGTAGGCGTGTTGCAGCTCTCATGTGACAACAGGCAGTGGTGGAGGAAGTACTCACATCCTTTATTTAGTACAGGTACTAATAGACAGGTACAGTCCTGCAATGAAAATGTTACTTCAGTAAATAAGTAAGTTTAGTCACGAAAATGTACTTGAATTACTAAAAGTAATTCAGTGCAGAAAAATTCCCTGTATATTATATTATGATTAGATTACTATTAGTCAGGCATTCATGAAAATCAGGATTTTACTGTTGTAGTTTGTTGAGCTCATTTTTAACTATTTTGTATCGGCCTGCAACTAATGATTATTGTCATTATGGATTAATCAGCTGATTACTTTCTCAATCAATCAATTCATTGTTTGGTTTGTAAAAATTCTGAAATATGATGATAAGGTGATAAATGCCATCATAATTACCCAGAGATTAAAGCAACACCTTAACAATCAACAGTACAAACGTCAAAATTATTAAAACATAAATTTAAATGATTAAAATAATTAAAAGTAAAAGCAGCAAATCCTCACAATGAAAAAATTACTAAATGATTATCAAAATACTTGCCATTTAATTTCCTGTCAATTGATTATCAACTAATCATTTCTGATCATGTTTTCTGTGCAAAAATCTTAATTTGTGGAGTAACTAGAAACTAAAGCTGTCAAATAATTGTAATGGAGTTAAAAGTACAATATATCCTCTGAATTGCAGACGTATAAAGTGGCAGGAGAAGAAAATATTAAAGTACAAGTACCTCAGTATTTGTGCTTAAAGGGACAGTGTGTAGGATTTGGTGGCATCTAGAGGTGTGGTTGCAGATTGCAACCAACTGAGTACCCCACCGCTCACACCTTCCTTTCCAAGACCGCCATAATATGAGCTCTTGACACTACTTTAGGAGCAACAGACGGTTTTGCACTCTGTGGCTCACGTTACCACAGTTTCACAAACGTATCAGAGAACTAATGTGGCCTTCAGGTAACGTAAAAAATGTAAAAGGCTCTCTCTGGAGCCAGTGTTTGATTTGTCCGCTCTGGGCTACTGTAGAAACATGGCAGACTCAGTGAAGAGGACCCGCTCCCTAATGTAGATATGAAGGGCTCATTCTAAGCTAACGAAAACACAACAATTCTTAGTTTCACGTGAATATACATGAAAACATAGTTATTAATATTAAATTCCATTTCTGTTAATAGATCAAATGTTACACACTGTTCCTTTAAGGACAGTACTTGAATAAATGTGCGTAGCTACAATCCACCACTGGTGATAAGAGAGTCTTCTTACAGCATGGCGGTTTAAACAAGAGCATCTGGACTTTAAAACTTTATCACAAAAAAAAAAAAACTTCCAGAAGTCCAGAGCCTGCAATAAAACTATTTTACAGAAAGACACATATGGCAGAAATGACTAAGCCTTCTAAAATGGAAAGCTTGTTAAAGGATCACTGAGGAGCAGAATCAGCAGTTTGGAAAATAGGATTGTGTTGAGGAGTGTGAGGAATGGATCTGCTGTTGTTTTGGAGATCATCAGACTGTGGTCAGAGCAGCAAGACCACACATACGGCCCCCCCGACGAACAGACGGACAGCCAGGAGGAGAGAGTAGGGGAGCTCATCCAGAATGTGGACACTCCATGATCAGGAGGCAGTGATAGGGAACAACAGAGGAATGGATAGCTTAAACTCCTCCAACACAGAGAAAAGACTCTCCGCCTGACTGTCTGTCTGTCTGTCTGTCTGTCTGTCTGTCTTCTCTGTCTGTCTTCTCTGCTGGGTGCCTGTGAATTTCAGCGCTGACGTATATATGCTCGCGCTTTCAGCAAGGCCTGAAAAGAAACGGAAGAGGAGCCGACAGAGGAGAATGATTTATACCGCCCTGTTCCTATAATGTCACACTAACTCGCAGCGGCATGGAAAATGAATTACCAAAGATGGAGGAAATGACAGTAAACACATCCTGGATGATTTTCCGGGTATAAGGGGAACATTATCAGGTCTGGAACAGATTATAGTACAAGGAAACTCGTTTGGATGTAAAGGTTAAAAGTAACAGGCTTTGTGCTGACAGTCAATCTCTTACTCTGTTTGTTGGAGCTCCTCCAAGCTTTGCATCTTAATGAGATGCTTTTTTTTTCTTCTCTCTGGGAGAAAGTCGTTAATGAGGGGAAAACACTGAATAATGTCTTGTGCCATTAGAAACCTACATAATACTGTTGGTACGCTCTTAAATGTTCAGGTATCCCCTTCAAACAGTAGACAGCTATTTTTATGATGTAAGCTGTTTTGGGGCTGTAAACAATACATTTTGCAGTAATTGTTTTTTCCCTGAACTGGGCCTCTGGGGCAGCACTTCCTCCCATCCCAACCTCCGATTGGCAGACCCTAAGTTGAACTATGGCCCAAACCCTAACCTCAATATCCAAAACCAAGCACTGCCATTTAATTGGTGAATCTTGGTGGGGGTGGTGCTCAGCTTCAGATAGGAGGCCTATAGGTCAGGGCACAAAAAAAGGTGATCTCTGCAAATTTGTATTTCTTCGTCAAGAAGAGAGTGTACTCCAGGAACCTTGATGCACGGTTTCAAGAGGACCTATTATGCTAATTTTCAGGTTAATACTTGTATTTTGGGTTTCTACTAGAACATGTTTACATGCTTTGATGCTCAATAAACACTTTATTTTTCTCATACTGGCTGTGCTGAAGCACCTCTTTTCACCCTTCGTCTGTTTGAGCTCCCGAAAAGCCCAGTCTGCTCTGATTGGTCAGCTGGCCCACTCTGTTGTGATTGGTCAACCGAACCAAGCTCTTTGGACTCTACTCCAGCTCCTCTCTCACTAACTTTGTTTGAGGGCGTGCCAAGCTAGCCGTTATGCAAATTTACTACATGGCTTTGTTGAATGCTCGATTCCGATTGGTCAGTCACGGGGTTCTACAGTCTGTTATTCCTTTATAGCAGACCGTTGCTATGTATAACAGACCGTTGCTATGTATAGCAGACCGTTGCTATGGGCGCAGTTCTGATGTCGGACTCTGGAGGACCGTTTTTGTGTCAAATTATTGATTTCTTAAGTAAGGAGCAGTGTAATAAGCGGGATAACGTACAGCTAGCAGGTCATTGTTGTGAAATAAACCTCAACAGGGCGATGTGTTACTTGGTGACATCACCACATTACGAAAGAAAAAACAGGACTTCAATCAAGGCATTTCAGGCAGTTCAAGAGCAGTGTTTCTGTGGGGGTGAATAACTCCCTTTGGCATGGAATATGTGCTTTGTAACTTTGTTTGCAGACCTTTTACATGCACAGAAAACTATATAACACACTAAAGGAAAAAACACAAAAGCATAATGGGGCCTCTTTAAAAGCAGCACAGCCAAGCAGTGACTGCAGGGCAGATGAAGTTGAGCATAAATAAAGGAAGAAAACCCAGTAAAAGCAGCAGAATAATGAATTACAAATATATGTTCTGATGAAGGAGCCAAAACATGAAAACCAGAGTGAACTGTATCATGGATTTTAGATTAGCAGGTTTGCTGTTTGACAGATATCATGAAAAACGTGTAAATCTGTAAATGTGTACTGCCAATAGACTGATAGTTTTCGTTATTGCTAACATGATAAGACATATATAATTCACCTGGCTTCATACCAGAATTGATTTGTCTACAGTGGCACGTAACAAGCTACTGTGAAGGTTGAGAAAACCTTTTTTCTTGTTCTCCTCCTGGATAATCACTAATGCACACGTACTGTGACTGCTGATGGAGATTTACACTCCAGACAGTGTGATAACGCTCAGAGGATACAGACTGGGTGGAGAATTTGTGCTGCAAAGATGTGTTGAATCTGTTCTCCTGCTGTGAGAATGAATGACCAAAGAGAAGGCGACGTGTTGTTACAGCGAAGGCTTCTGATGGGTAGTTAAAAGCAGTTGTTTTAGAGCTTCAAATCATTCATATGCCTGTTTTGTTTTTTTGTTTTTTCAAAAACAAAATGAAATCAAATTAAATTTTTAGTTGCTCAGTGAAACATTTCTGTGCGAGTGCAGGTGTTTTTAAGTAGCGTTTAGGGAGATTTAAAGAGCAACATTGTTTAAAGTATTTCCACTGTGGGTTGTTGTCATTTGCTACTAGTCTGATTTCACTTTTTGTATTTTTTGGCATCAAATGAAGTTTTGAATTTGAAGAGCATATCAACACAATTAATGCAGATGCTGCACTAATTGAAATCCAGTGAGGCATTTTAAAGTAGATTTAGATGTTGGACTCTGGAGGAGAGCCAAACAAATCTTCAGCAAAACACGACTGCCATGAAAAATTAAAAAAATGGAATCTTTTGTGGCGCAGAAATCTTAAAAAAAATATGATGCCTCATATCACTGGAGGATGTGTGTGTGTGCAGCTTCTTTTTTAAAATCCGGAAGAAAACTGCTCATTCACATCACATCAATTGAAACATTCCTCAAGATGTGTTCTTTGAATGTTCCACAACACATGAAAACCAAACATGATGCATTCAACAGCCTAGCAGAAATATGAGCAGCAATTATTCCCTGACAGCAGATGCATAATCAAACTGAGGCGTCACCACCAAACCATCATGTCTCACTAGAGATTGATTAAATGCAAAAGATGGATTCATACAAAACAACCCTGTGGAAGGTGCAAAGCTTTCATCCACGGTCTCCAGTTGAGCCACATTAGTTTAGAATGACCGTCTGTCTCAATCTGAGCATTGATCAGACCTACTGACTCCTCTGTAGTGTTGTGTGTGAGGACCAACAGCAAGCCAAGTGGAGCTGAAACAAACGAGGGGCTTTGCAGAGGGGGCTCCCATATAGACACACACACACACACATAGCTGATGAAGGGCTTCATTGTGTTGTCACATCTGCTCCACCAGGAGAAGCCTCATTCCTGCTCCTAAAGCCTCTCAGTAAAGGTGATTCATCTGTTGATCAGAGAGGTACCACAGCCCTCCAAACTAGGGATGCATAGGCTATACACACTGATATAGGAGATGGTTTGTAAACTCAGTATGTGCCAAAATGCCATCAGAAGACAACCCTTAAATGTTCATACTTTTTTTCCCTCATGTGACCATAAGAAGCCCATTAAAGTGCAACAACATGCCTCCAAGTGTGTTAATAGACAGATTTGTGCAGCATACTTTCACAGACACAGCTGCATAACTCTGTGGACACACACATTTACCACTCCTAAACACACCAGCTACACTATATATATATTAAAACAAGGGAGACACTCGTACCTTTTTAAATCCTCCTGATGCAAGTGAGCCTATAAAGTGGAGAAAATGAACTTCTTCTATCTATCTCTGATGAGGTCCAGTTTTCTTCCTGCGTCTTTGTTTGGATCCAGTCAGTCAGTCAGTCAGTCAGCAAAGCTCTCCTCCTCGTTTGCTCGCCAAAACCCGCCACACGGATGAGATTTAAAGGAAAAAAGAAGAAGTGAAGGAGTGGAAAACGCCGGTGTGAATCAGTAAGTGTTGTTAGTTGCGGTGTTGTTACTCCCAGACTCGAGGTTTTGAACAAATCTCCCGTTTTCTCTCGATCAACTCCTCCTCCTGCTGCTGCTGCTGCTGCTGCTGCTCAGTCGCTGCTGAATGAGACTCCAGGGGTTGCAGAGATTTCACACTTTTCTCCCTCCTCTTCTTCTCCTTCTCCTGCTGCTTTCACAGCGCAAACCTTCCCCTCCCACCGCGGACAGATTCAACTATCTCTCCTTATTTGTTTTTTGGTATAAAACACATTCCTCCACTACAACAACAGCCACAACAAGAAGAAGATAGAAAAGGGGTTACATGAACTGACTGCGCAAAATTGATGCTTGAACCACTAGGTCGAGGCTATGTTTAATTGGGAATTAGAGCCCCAAAAAAGATGGAGTTTTTTTTTTGTTTAAAATCAGCCTTCATGTGGTTGTAAAAAAAAAAAAAATGTGGATTGATGTGAGAGACGATTTGAAGCAGCTGGCAAGTCTTTTCAGGTAGTTTTTTTGGATGGAGAAGCGTTTGACATGTGAAGGAAGCTGGTTGCGCATCTGAGATGTTGCAGAGATCACAGCCTGGAGGGTTTTTTTTTAGGTGTGTGCTTCTGGGTTTGCATCACCCTCGGTCCTGTATGTGTGTGTGCATTTGAGAAGAATTGCTATTACTATCTGTTTATATCATATTTATTTTTGTTTATAGCTTATTTTGTATATTGGTAGAAATTCCATTTTTTTATTCTTATTTTATTCTAACGTTTTTATCTATTCTTTTGTTATTACACTGTTTAACTTGCACTAACAAAACCAAAGCAAATTCCTAGTGTATACCTCTTACACCTGGCAATAAACACGAGTCTGATACTGATTCTGATTTTGATTACTATACAGGAAAGTATCTGGGCTGCATGACGCACTGACTGGGCGGTTTTTACGCATGCAGTGTTTAGTTGTTGTGTCTGATCCTTTATGGATATTAAACGCTGTTAGTGGAGCTTTTGAGGATCCACTAAGTTAAACAAACCGTGCAGAGAGAGAGAGTGCTCTCCTCTCCTCTCCAGGTTTAGGTCCTCTGGGTGCATTGTGGTCTACATCCACTAGAAGCAGACCGGATTGAATCCCACTCTTAAGGCGCCGACTAGCGCATCTTTAGGCGCACTGCGGCCTGTGAAGAGTCTTTAAAGTTGTGCAGCTTTGCACAGATTGCATGTTACACAACACACAATCACAGAGTTCAATCACCTCTCAATGACTGTCCACGTCAATATAGTGTTCACACCGGTCAAGGATTACCTCGGATGATCCCAATAGGCTCGTTTTGAAACCGCTTTTTTTTATTATGTTTATCATTAGCGAGCTGATTGCACTTATTGATCCATCAGTGTAATCAGTCGCACCACGTTGTTCCTCCAGTAATGAATGAAACAGCTGTTTCCTTCTCCATGTGCGCTTTATAATCTGGAGCCTCTCAGAGCTGAAACACTGTTAAAAGTTTTATATATTTTATCTGATGCACCACTTTCTGTTAAGATTAACTTTATTCAGTTAAACGAATGGCTTTGTTTAAGGGTTAATACATCATTTAGGCTACTAATGCATCATGGATCTATTAGAGGATGTCATTATTAACTTTCAGGTTGCCAGGTTGTTTAAAATCCCTCACCATGTATGACACTTTTAATTCATCAGGAAGACCCCTCTCCAATGGATGGATTGTTGCAGGACATCTGGACCCAAATCCATTTCTTAACAGCATCATTACTGCAACACTTAATAACATCAGATAGACTTGATTGTCCCAGAGGGAAAATTGCTTCCTCGCAGTGTCTGCAGTATTAAATCATAACAATAAAAAAGACAACAAATACATTTATCCATCTATTGCACATGCCCATCTACATGCATAATGGGTTACTGTATATATATATATATATATATATATATATATATATATATATATATATAACAGCCCTATATTAGCCTAATCATTTATATTTATTTTGAAGATGATAAAGTGAGACAGCTGTGAGCCTTTATTTATGACTTTATTGACATTTGTAACTGCAGAATTGATGGTTTACTGTTTAATAATCATATAGTAGCTTAATAATTAATATGCATTCTTGAAGATGACTGACAGTGAGACAGCTCTGAGCCTTTATTTATGACTCATTGTAACTGATGATTTACTGTATAATAACCCTATATTAGCCTAATCATTTATATTTATTTATAACTAACGATGGCTGTAAGTGAGACATTAGCATTTGTAACTGCAGAGTTAATGATTTATTAAGAATATGAGCAATTACCCTTTATTAGTCCCTATCACCCCCATTAGAGACTGCATCCACATCAGTTATGCATGGTGTGGTTTCCCAACTGTGATCCACTCCAGTCTAATACCAATATATTGTAAGAACATGGATCAAATCTTATAGAATACCTTAACCATACATTCAGACTTGGATGTCAGATATTCCATAGGTATTATATAAAAAATAATCTTGTGCCACCCAGCTGTTGATGGAGGGTTACAGTTTATCCACAAACAATAGACATGTAGGGTATGTGTTGAATTTAATGTCAAGAATTAAGCATAGTATATCCGCCACATTTTTCAATATCCATGGTTACATGTCCACTCCCAGCCCCAGCATTACATTTCATACACAGTTCAGATTTATTGTGATCCATTGTATGTCTAAGAGACACACCGTCTGCAGGTTACTCTCCAGTTTAGTAGTCTAAACAGAGTTTCCTTTCTTATTACAAATGAAGGTGCAGATTTCCTTATTTGTAAACAGGTTGCTTCATCAATCTCTATATTTAGCTCATTATTCCAATCTTTGGGCATGAATGCAGGTTTGCTTTTATCATATTTAGAGTGTTCGATACCCAGAATGCCTTTCTTCCTTCCAACAGAAACTATGTTGGCTCTTATTTTTTAATCGTATATGAATGCCACGATAATGCGCAAGGCATTTAGCGTGCAATAAGAATGCCTTTCTTGCATTTATTGTGTCATTTATACACCATGTAAATCATGTAATGTAATGTAAATACTGGTATGCTACACTCAGAGCTAGTGACGTAGAATAAAAAGGAAGAAAGACCACTTATGGCGGGCTGGTGGGGAGGTGGATGGGTCCAACAAACACACAACCTTTAACCAGGAAACCGGTGTTTGAGAGTGTTGTTTTGTTTTGAAAGTTACGTTAGTGACGTTTGTCACATGTTTTTTAGTGATGTTTGTGACATGTTTTCCGTAGTTATTAAAATATTTAATCGTGATTAATCACATCATTGTTTATAGTTAATCACGATTAATCGCAAATTAATCACACATTTTTTATCAGTTCAAAATGTACCTTAAAGGGAGATTTGTCAAGTATTTAATGCCCTTATCAACATGGGAGTGGGCAAATATGCTTGCTTTATGCAAATGTATGTATATATTTATTATTGGAAATCAGTTAACAATACAAAACAATGACAAATGTTACCATAAAGTGGGCATGTCTGTAAAGGGGAGACTCGTGGGTACCCATAGAACCCATTTTCATTCACATATCTTGAAGTCAGAGGTCAAGGGACCATTGGCCAAATTGGCCATGCCAGTTTTTCCTCGCCAAAATTTAGTGTAAGTTTGGAGCGTTATTTAGCCTCCTGTCACTTTAAAACTGAGCCCGCTACAACCTAAAAATCACAAAGTGTGTTAATGTGTTAAAGAAATTAGTTGCGTTAAAACAAATTTGCGTTAACGCATTATTATCGCAGTAACTTTGACAGTACTTATGTACCTAGTACTTATGTTATCTTATGTTGCATGGTGTACAAATGACACTAGAAAAGATACGGGGTCATTTTTAATTATCCATCAATTCTTCAGGTACTTCTACAACTGGAGGACCTGGCAACCCGAAAGTTATTTTTATTAATGGCTCATAACTGATGTATGAAGTAAATCACTTATTAACCATTAATAAAGCCATAAATTACATCTTATAAACCCTTCATAAAGGGTGCCTTATTAGAAAGTAGTGCCAACATATTAAACATCATCATCAGTTGTTATTAGGGTGCATTGTGTTTATCTTCACTTATTTTAACAAGACACAGGGGTGCTCTGAATCTGTGTGGTGCAGACGCTTTGCAATTTATAACAATCAGCAGGTATGAGAGATCAAGCAGTCGCAGGTGTCTGACAGTGACTGTCTTTATTCTTACGTGCAGTGCATGTATACCAGCAGTCCCAGGCTGCTACTTCTGAAAACACTGTTAACACACACTGCTTTCATTTCCATTCCAATTTCCACCCAAACTGCAGGCATGTATGGATCATTTGTGCCTAACGTACAAGGTGAATAAAGTTTGGTGCTTGTGGAGGATTTGATTTCTACCTCCTCTCCCAGCAATGTTTAATAAATTATGCAAAAACACATCCTGTAAACTATTTTGAAAAAGATAGTAAAAGAAAATACAGTTTGCTTGTCTACATGTCTTGTGGAAAAACACTGATAAACAAGCCTCATGTTGTTGTTTTTTTCTTTGCTTGTTAGCACAAAATACATAAGCAACTGTCAAATATGAAAATGTTGTCAGCAGTTACTTTTCCTAAATCATTGAAATAGCTTGTCCCCTGATGCTCACAAGGTAACACAGTTATGCTATGATATCATTATTTAATTCTCATGTTGTTCAGCCAGACTTGTAGCAGAGATAAAATCACAAATTCACAGCTTAAAGTGGGGGTAGGCAGAATATTGTTGGCATCATTGGGCAGAAATTCCATAATAACCTTTCATCATATTGTGATTCAAGTCTTCTGAGAGAAAACTAGACTTCTGCACCTCCTCGTGGCTTTAAAAAATCTAGCCTGTGACGGAGACTTTGGCCAATCATAGCTCATTTCAGA
Source organism: Sebastiscus tertius (assembly GCA_916701665.1). NCBI lineage: Eukaryota > Metazoa > Chordata > Actinopteri > Perciformes > Sebastidae > Sebastiscus > Sebastiscus tertius. The sequence goes on along the minus strand of CAKAOH010041189.1, from coordinate 40,347 downwards.
GAGAGAGCGTTCTTATTGGCTGTTTATTCAACAGAGCCAGCTGTCAATCAGTCGCAAACTCCAATCAAACAGTCAAACTAGGCAGCGCTGATCAAATATGAATCAATATTTTGTTACTGTAATGCCTATTTCTCACCTCAAATGTTTTGAGAAACATCTTGTAGTGTACTGTTTAGCTGTAAAATGAGAAAGTTTGCTCCGGCTGGTGGGCGATGCTTGGTATTTCCTCAACTGATCTCAACATGGATGCAGGGTCACAAACGTTCTCATTGCTAAATTTTAAATTTTTAAATCATATGTGCTCCAATCTTGCCTACTGCTGCTTAAATACAAAACGCAGAAGGAATAAATGCCCAGTTTCTTAATTATATGAGGTATTTTATCTGAGTTTCAGCATATATTTTTATTTTCTCACCTCTCAACTGAAACAATTACAGGTTAAATGTTTTTGGGGTTTTTTACCCCAAGAGCATTCTCACAAAAATAATGAGTAACACAATCAGAAATTGAGACTGGAAGGCATAATAGTTTTTATTTGAACAAAGTTTTATGAATTTCAAAACACAAAATGTCCAACAACTAACCCCAGTGGTCCACAGTCTTAATTATTGAATTTATGAGGCCCAGGCCAGGATTAATAAATAATCTGGGTTGTAATAAAAGTCTACCAATTTTCACCTTGGACAGTCACATGAGCTCGGGGGTCCATGAATTATTCTGTTCCACCACCAACCATGATCCGTCCAGATTGAGGGGTAGGCAGCAGGATTTGATTAGCTCTCCTCTGGTGCTGTGGCGACAGACCGGAGGATCTGGAGAGTGGTTCGCTCTCAGTAAATGCAGAGTCACGCTCTTATTTAAAAGCCAAATAACAAATAATTCAAAATGAGTTGCGCTCTGATATGTCTTTGGAATAAAAACAGGTAATTACTGGGCGAGGTGTAATGTTGCTCACCGCGGCCAGAAACTCTTTCCGGAGCAGATGAGATGCTGTTGTTTGCAGGTATTCAGTATTCCTGCTCATTTTGATGGTTATCTGTCTCCTGCTGGGTGGTGATGCAGTGCAGGCTAACAAGGCTGCAACTCAGAATACCCCAACAGATATGTGTTGGACAGAGGGTTTTCAACAATATTCAGCTTTCCAGTATATGTGACGGGTGTTTCCTGGTGCTCAGAATGAGATGTTGGTGAGGTTCTTCAATAAATCATATATTTAAAGCACGGGTCAAAGATTTAGATGTTTACAAACAGATACACATTCACAATGTGTACTTTATGATTAATAAATCAGAATAGAAAAGATATTAATATTTCATTAAGCTACTGTGAATCCATCCACTTCATTGAAGACAGATTACGATCCTAAATAAAAGTATATATTGTTAAAATTTTAAAAAAGAGCATTTTTTGTGTTGCTGAAGTAGGTGAGAAATATTTTGCATCTTTCATTAACACATCCTACATTAACATACAAATGTACATGTATCTCTTCTATACCATCTTTAGACGTGTGTTCACACATACCATTGTTGGATAGAAGGGTGAAAGCAACACATTTAATACTGAAAAAAAACACCTTAAATCCACTAAATCATTTTGTAAACAAAGCTGGCAGTCGGGCAACACTGTGCTAACAGCAGATGAAAGTATCCATCTGCGATTGCTCTTTACTGTAATCACAGATGGATCAGCAATGTGCTACACGTTACATAACCCAAAAACATCAACAAGAACTTAATGAGATGCCACAGTACAGCCTGGTCTCACCAAATGGCGTACGAATAACACAACAAGTCCTTAAGTCATTTCGCACGTTATCGCTACGCGTTTTTTTCTTTCCACGTGTCATTTCACGCCGCGGCAATAAATGCTCAGAGAAAGTAGTCCAGAAGTCAGGTGACGTAGTATAAAAAGTGAGAAAGCCAGCGTAAGGAGGATATACATAACTTATGTACATAACTTAATTTACGTAACAGATGTCCTTGTTTTAACCCAAACCATGATCTTTTCCTAAACCTAACCAATTATTTGTTTTGCCTAAACATAACCAAATAGTTTTGTTAGAATTCAAAACGTAAACCATGTGTTTAAAATTGCGACCATACGTCCGTATTTGACGAGTTGGGCATAAGAACGGCGTTAATTGCAACGTATCTTCATACAACGGTTCGTATGATATCGTACCATATTATTTCCCATTTTTCCTATGAATGTCCAGCGACACGTGACGCATGTGTCAAATTCCGCTCCAGTCTTTTGAAAATAAACTTCCATCTTTACAGGAAGGAACAAAAGGCAACAAAACTACTTAGTTAGGTTTAGGAAAATATCGACTTGATTAGGTTTAGGCAAACCAGTGGTTTCGGTTATGATAACACCAGAAATGGCGTAACTTAAGTAAGGAAGTAATGTGGCAAAAACTACATAGTTAGGTTTAGGAAAAGATAGTGGTTTGGCTTACAATAACTGCATAAGTGCCTTAACTTAAGTACGGAAGTAATGTGATAAAAAACACTTTGTTAGGTTCAGGAAGAGATTGTGGTTTAGGTTAAAATAACACCGGAAAGGGTGTAACTTAAGTCCGGAAGTTACGACAAATAAATCAACAGGATCTGATTTCACACGAACACCAGTTTCCTGGGCCAGAGTCTGGGGTTTTTTGAGCCGCCCGTCCCCCCCGACATCCTCTCTATGCGACTTTTGTCATTCTTTATACATCCTGATTCACAATTACGAGGATTACATACAAATTGATATGCGCGACATGACAAGTGAAATGTCCTTAAAAGTGGCATGCTATTTATAAACCTTCCCCATGAAATCACGAAATGTTAGAAAAGTTGTCTGTTGTCTCTCTCACGCACACAGAGTTGTCCATACTTTGGGAAGTGTTGGTAGAGGTTACATTAGGAGTAGGTTGGGACTGGCAGTTTGAGCCCCGGGACCGGGCAGCAGAGTTCTGGGCGTCGGGCCATGGATCTGTCTGGCCCACTGTTCTGTCTGGAAACACTGCGGCTCTCCGCAGATGTAAATGTATCTGCAGGTGGCCCTCACAGCATTAAGCATTGCTTAATAGTACAGTAACCTCTCCGGTCTCATAGATGTGGACTTTTATTAGTGTTGATGTGACTGTTTGTATACTTTATGCCACAGCGCTTTTTTAATGGGTTTGTTTTTGTGCATACCTATTGACAAAATCGAGCAGAATAACAAGCTGCAAAAGCCATTCAACCTTTACAAATAATACATACCATCACCATCATAACGGATTTCCATCAAGTGTGGCTTTAGAGTTGTTTGTCTAACCTTTGGAACTGGCAGCAAGATAACACTTAAGGCGACTGTGCAACTTTGTGCTGTTGCAGATGAAAGTTGACAATCGTGAGATGAACGTGGTGGTCATCAGTGTCACGCTGTTCAGACTGCCACGGTATTAGTGTAGAAGAACGTACATTGTTGGTATTTCAACATCAAGACTCAGCAAAACCATGGACTATATATAAGAAATAGACCGTGACGTCACCCATTGGTTTGTGGACTGCCGTTTTGAGGCCTCTAGATCGTCATTTTGGCCGCCGCCATCTTGGTTTTTTGCAGCCAAAAGTGACATGAGGGAGTCGAGTTAAGTACAATCTGAATGCTGAAAAAGATATTTTTAGGTGACCAAAATGTTACAATTAACTTTCATGAACTGAAAACACACTGTGAAAGGGTTAAAGTTCTAAGACGAAAACACAGACAACTCCCAGACCTGACAACGCCGTGGTAGCGACCTGTCAATCACATGGTAGCCATGCCCTAAAGCATACCCTGCTTTATGGTCTATTTGACTCTAAATGGGACCATAATTTACTAAATGAACATCATGCTGTATTGAAGAAGACTTGAAACTAGTGATTGAGACCATAAACTCATGTTTACTGAGGTAATAAATCAAGTGACAAGTAGGGTCATTTTCTCATAGACTTCTATACAATCAGACTTCTTTTTGCAACCAGAGGAGTCGCCCCCTGCTGGCTATTAGAAAGAATGCAGGTTTAAGGCATTTCTGCATTGGCTTCACTTTTCAGACCCGGACGTTGCCCACTGAGCAAAACTTACCACTGCAACTACTCTTCTTCTATCTTGCAGTAATGTCCCACACACAACTTACCCTGCCACCTACTGGTGAGAACAATACATGTGTAGCAAAGAATTAAATATTAAGATATAACACTGAACAAATGGTATTTAGAGAAAGATCATTTTACAGGTGCCACATCAATCTTAGATTCCACTGTGAGACCACAGATGGCCGATATAGGGCTGTAGTGAACAAAAACAGGTTGCATCATGGACCAAAGTCCCTCAATGTGATTGTTGCTACACGTTGCCCACGTTAACTAACTAACCAATCAGAATATGATATGAAATGACGCAGAATACATTGGGGGTCACGACCAGCTTCACACTCACACTTCACCTTTTGAGGTTTTTCATTGCGAAGAAGTGACAGCTCAAAGGACAAAGCTATTTAAATGTTTTGCTACATTTCCAGACCACGCGAGCCGTGAATGACGCGAGTTGATGACATGTCTTTGCTTACATCTGTTTTTCGTTCTATTCCCATCGTGGCATCACCATTCACCAGACTTCCATCACAGCCTCTGACAGGCCTCAAAATTGGTGTCACACAGTTTGACGCAGATTGCAACCGAGACTTTATTAGACCCATCTGACACAGTGTGACATGCAATGAACACATTTTAAAGACACCTTTTTTTCCTACAATAGCTGCTTTAATTTGTGCTACAATGCGTTCTTGGTTAAAACATTAATCAACTTTTACTGTACACTGGCATGATTATTAAACATAAATTCCACATTGCTGCAATTTGCCTTTAATAATAGTATTATTTCAAATGTCATCATCAATATTAGTCCCAGTGTTTGTGATTCAACACAGGTTTATGTATGGTTTATTTATCAAAGCATATGGCGTTTAGTTTGTAATTCATGTCTCACACCCAGCTTGTAATAAAGAATATGAAGTCAAGTATCTCTCTGTTGCCATTCATCACGAGTACAATGTGTCTCAAAGGACTTCACAGGGATCGAGCCCACCAATTAATCACACAACAGCATTGTGTAAAACAGTAATGCAGCAAAGTGAAACACGACCAGTACAAAGCACAGGACGCACACACAAAAAACGACATGACAAGCGAGGAAAGTAGGAATAATTCCTAAGATGGACCATGTTCAATGTATTAAAGCCTTTAAATGCACAGTGTGAGACAAATGCATACCATTTACCTGCTAAATCTACAGAACTGCATGCTGGCAGAGTTTTTGGCAGCGAGACACATTTCAGTTTGGTCAAATGGCCAATACTATATATAACAGAGTATATCTGGTATTGAGGTGATTCATAGCATTGTTTTATTAAATAATACTTACAGAGACATTACAAAGGTATTCCATTGTTTCTTGTTGGGTACGTTTCCATTAAGGGCTGCTGTAGTCTTGTGGGAGGTGTTTCGGTTCACCTGATTTACATGATGGGTTTTCACTTTAAGCTGTGTCAAGACATTTTGGAGACATTTATGACTTTAAACTGGAGCTTAAACAATTACTGAATTGATTGACAGGAAATGAAACCCCAACCGTTTTGATAATCGATTAATCATTTGAGTAATTATTTCAAGCAAAAATGCCAAACAAACATTTAGATGGTTCCAACTTCCTTAAAGGAACAGTATGTAGCATTTTGGGGGAGCAGAAATGGAATATAATATTCATAACTATGTTTTCATTAGTTTATAATCATCTGAAACTAAGAACTATCGTGTTTTCGTTAGCTTAGAATGAGCCCTTCATATCTACATATCTACATATCTACAGGGAGTGGGTCCTCTTCACGGAGACCACCATGTTGCTCCGCCATGCTTCTACAGTAGCCCAGAACAGACAAATCAATCACTGGCTCTAGAGAGAGCCTTTCACGTTCTGACGTTACCTGAAGACCACCGTAGTTCTCCGACACACTTGTGAAACTGCGGTAAAGTGAGTCACAGAGTGCTAAACGGTGGTACCACCATCTGACTTCTGTTGCTCCTAAAGTAGTGTTATTATGGTAAGGATGACCTCTGAGTGAGGCGAATGGCGATACCGCGGTTTTGCACTCGGCGGCTCACATTAACGCAGTCTTGGAAAAGTAGGAGTGAATGGAGGGGTACTTGGTTGGTTGCAATCTGCAACCACACCACTAGATGTCGCCAAATCCTACACACTGTACCTTTAAATGTGAGGATATGCTGCTTTTTTGTTTTGTTATATATAATTGGATATTGGTTATTGTTTAGTTTTGCACTGTTGCGCAGACAAAACCAGCAAACTAAGTTTATCACCTTGTGGTCTGGGAGGTTTTCTGCTATTATTCTGCTATTACAATATATTACATTATATACACTCACCGGCCACTTTATTAGGCACACCTGTTCAATTGCTTGTTAACACAAATAGCTAATCAGCCAATCACATGGCAGTAACTCAATGCATTTAGGCATCTAGAGGTGGTGAAGACGACTTGCTGAAGTTCAAACGGAGCATCAGAATGGGGAAGAAAGGGGATTTAAGTGACTTCGAACGTGGCATGGTTGTTGGTGCCAGACGGGCTGGTCTGAGTATTTCAAAAACTGCTGATCTACTGGGATTTTCACGCACAACCATCTCTAGGGTTTACAGAGAATGGTCCGAACAAGAGAAAATATCCAGTAAGCGGCAGTTGTGTGGACGAAAATGCCTTGCTGATGTCAGAGGTCAGAGGAGAATGGGCAGAGTGGTTCGAGATGAAAGAAAGGCAACAGTAACTCAAATAACCTCTCGTTACAACCAAGGTCTGCAGAATACCATCTCTGACCGCACAACACGTCCAACCTTGAAGCAGATGGGCTACAGCAGCAGAAGAACACCCGGTACTAGCACCGGCTACTTTATTAGGTACACCTTGTACCTAATAACACCTTGTACCTAATAAAGTGGCAGGTGAGTGTATGTGTAGACTTCATACATTTGGATGAGTAACAATGACCAAACTAAAATGCTTTATCTCTTTTAGTGACCAAATAGCTGTGAAGCTAAAGTGCAAAGCATAACACTGAGACGCTGCCTCACTTTAAATTATACATTCAGGTAATTCAGGGATCTGAGGTGTGAGCTCAGCTTCGCTCCTTTCACACACATCAACCTCTTCACTCACCCAGGGAGGCTGAGTCCAACTGTTTTAATGAATTTTAATGTATTAACAAAGCGGCTTGGCCTCGAGAAAATAAATAATGATGAACCTTGGCTGAAATTATTAACTTCTTACGGTCAGGTCTGGCCTGTGAATCAGCTAAAACCCAAGTAAGTATCCTGGTAAAACATTTATGAGCATCCTGGCAACCAAATACAAATTCAGCTGCAGTGCAAAAGTTTTATTCACGATATTTATAGAGATTTACTGCATTCTTAAAGGTGTTATTCATACCATTCAGCCACTAGATGTTAGATGAATGTGACCTAGTGCATGGCTGAATAACACCTTTAAGCACCCGTTCCATTGCATTCACTTCACAACAAGTCGTCGCCAGGCACTTACCGTCAAACTCAATTGATCTGTTTTTTTTCCACATTAACTGATGACCCAGAGATACCACGTGATACCAATGTCGTTTTACTATTGGCTCACAAGCCTTGTTAGAAGCAGGAACCAAACGTCACATATCTTCCACAGAGATAACAAAAAAAAACATTAATTTTGGACCCACCAAACTTTTTAAAATGATTAATTCACAGTCATAATAATTATTTTCAGCAAAGCCATACTTTTATTCTGCCCCTTTCTAAAGGTTCTGTGGATGTATTATTTTAAAAAAAATATATATTTGTCAAAATAAAAATGTCATCAATAAGACCTTTAAAGAATAACTCGACATTTTGGGAAATACACTTAATAGCTTTCTTTCTGAGAGTGAGATGAGAAGATTGATACCACTGTCGACCCTGCTCAACATGTTATATATCCTGTTTTGTTTAAACTGCACAAAAACGGTAATATCAAAAGGAGCCCCTGTTTCCAGTCTTTATGCTAAGCTAATTTAGCCATCCCCTAGCTGTAGCTTCACATTTAACATACAGACATGACTGTAACAAAAATCGAAAATGCATATTTCCCAAAATATTGAACCATTCTATAAATAAATTAATTTCACACACAGTCAGTACACGTTGCACTCTTTTTGTCACTTCTGCCCTCAGAGATGTGCTTTTCTCCTTCCTCTCCTTTATCCATTGCTGCAGTGTATCTAGGATCAGAATTTTGCCTGCATTGTGCGAATGTAATCCAATTCAGAGAAATGTTTGCGGCTGCAGCCAAGAGTCATTGTTATACATTGAGACACCCTATCTGGAAAAAAGCGACCAAGCCGCCTTTACAATCACAGCGCGCGGGATAAGTCATGTTTGGTTTTAATCCTCAGAAGCAGCTGCAGTCGGAACACAACTACAATGCGTTTTATAGCAGATGAACCTGTGTCGTGTGGGAGAGAAGGCTGCCTAAGATGAACCCACGGAAAATATTTACACATGAAAATGATGTTTATTCAACAGGATTATCAATGGCCAGCTACAGAAAAAAAGCCTTTGAGGTTATATTAGCAAAAATATACACAGATTTAGCTACTGTCAGAATGCAAATGTATGCTGTAGCATTTGCATGCAGCATCCTGTTGTGGATGTACCCTCATGGTCACAAAGAAAGAATTTAAATAGTGATGGCTAGGTCTGAAGTACATTGAGCATCACAGCTTATCTTAATTGCTTTTGCTTGTGATATTCCTCACCAGTCCATCAAAACTAAACTACATTTACAGTTGTGGTGTTGAGGATAACTCAGTTTGTGTTCTCGCCACAGCTGCTTCCAGGATTAAAAACAGCTCAAATGTGTTTGGTACACAACCAGATAAACCTGCAAACTGTGTGAGACAGAAGAGGTAAACCTGTGAGATATTTACTCGTGAAAATATTTATTCATCTTATATTCATAATAGCCAACAGCAACAGAAAAAAACTCTAATCTTTGGCTTTTACTGGTCCCCCAGAGGACTTAAAGAGAGCTCTAACAGGCTATCACCTGAACTTATTGGGGGTAAGCATCCAAGTGTGTATCCTTAAAAGTTGTAAGATGACACAAATGAATAATGTATGAAATTATAGAGACTTTAAAAACTTCACCTGGGCATCTGATAGTGTGTTTCATCAAGTCATTTTTCATGCGATCTTTTAATATCTATGTCGTGAACATCAAAAAATAAACATAATTGATTATTTTAAATTATAATATATCATTATATGCTTCCTTTGATTTTCTGATAGCATATCTCAAACAGGGAATTGCTTCTTAAGACTCTCTCAGATCATCTCATGCCTTGATATTTTGATATATTATTTATTATGTGTGTGTGTTTAGTTTTAGGCTAGTGTGTGTTTTCAAACTCTAATTAGTCCAGCTGTTCTTTTGTCTGGTATGGACTAAATAGAAGCTGGGATACATTTGTACCAGCTTGTGTTCAGCAATAAGCATTAATGGTTTAAAAAGAAGAAGAATCCAGCTTCAACAGCAGCTTCATTAAAGGACGTGCTGTAATGCATTACTAACTGTGTAACTACAAGTTATTATGCATCCGGGACAGAATCTAAACATGCATTCATGAAACGTTTTCACCACTGTAACCGGTTTCCATCCACCTGAGCTTTAGACGAGACTGTCAAAGGTCCTCACTACTCTGTCTGCCCTGTATGCAGCTGCTCACTGCTCAGAGCAATGTTTTAAATGGAATATCAAATGCACTGCATTTCATTGAGCTGTAAACGTCAATTAATTACTTCCATCTACCCATATCTGTAATATATGCCCTCAGATTAAATGTCATATATCTAGTAATTTGAATTATTTAGAAAATGGTTCTGGGTATTCATTAAATATGAATTATTGTACAGCTAGAGCTAACTACATTTATAGGAATAGTTCGACATGAAGACTGGAAACAGGGGAAACAGCCAGCTTTGCCTGAAAAGTGAAGCCAATGCTGAAGTGCCTTAAACTTGCATTCTTTCTAACAGCCAGCAGGGGGCGACTCCTCTGGTTGCAAAAAGAAGTCTGATTGTATAGAAGTCTATGAGAAAATGAGCCTACTTCTCACTTGATTTATTACCTCAGTAAACATTGTAAACATGAGTTTATGGTCTCAATCGCTAGTTTCAAGTCTTCTTCAATACAGCATGATGTTCATTTAGTGAATTAGGGTCCCATTTAGAGTTAAATAGACCATAAAGCAGGGTATGCTTTAGGACGGGGCTACCTTGTGATTGACAGGTCGCTACTACGGAGTTGTCCGGTCTGGGAGTTGTCCGCATTTTTGTCTTAAAACTGTAACCCTTTCAGTGTGTTTACAGTTCATGAAAGTTAATTAGAACATTTTTTGTCACCTGAAAATGTCTTATTCAGCGTTCGGTTGTACTTAGCTCCACCCTCTCGTGTCACTTGTGGTTGCAAAAAGCCAAGATGGCATAATAAACCATAAACCAATGAGTGATGTCACGATGACTACGTCCACTTCTTATATCTATGGCTTGACCCTGCCTTTAAGGTAACATAATAGTCCCGCACAAACCCCCCTTAAAAAGCACAACATATTTTACCCTTCAGTTTTTGTACAGGTTTAAAAATCAAGATACTATGTGTTAGTTAGTGAGCTTCAGAGGTGCTGGTAGGTGGATTTTGCTACCTTTGGACAGGGCCAGGCTAACTGTTTCTCTCTGTTTCCTGTCTTTATACTAAAGCTAAACTAAGTGGCTGCTAGCTGTATTATTCTTTTAAACCTACTGTCATACTGTATGTCATCGGTCTTAAAGTGTGAAGGCTCTGCAAAGACAACACCATTTCCAGGCTCATACATGTAAATAATCACACCAATACCACACCAATAACAGAGGAATATGTGATGTTAATCAAATAAACGTGCTCTATTTTGAACTTCCTTAAATATAATTTCTATGTTAATTGTCTGTTTGTTGTCACTTATACTGCTACATGTTCTGCTGTGAAGAAAAACAGACTTCAAACAGGCTGTATTTGTTTTGTTGTGCTAATGAAAGTCATTACAAAGTCCAACTTATTCCAAACCATCTGGAAGGCACAAATCCCGCATTTCTCTAATGAACACCTCAAACAGAAGTTTTAACTTTGAAACTAAAGTTGGTTGGAAATGTCACATCCGTGTTTACCTGCTCTCTGTCGCTGCAGTGAAACAAGCTAAACATGCTGGGAATAAAAAGGGATAGCTTGTTATGTTCTGTGCTGCAACATCTTGAATGGAGATTGGTATAGAGTAAACAACGCCTCAGTAGTCTTTCTCCCATTGACCGACCACTCCTCCAATTACGTCCTTGTCTCTCTCTTCCTCTATTCTCATTCGTTACATCCTCTGTGACCTTTCTATTGGATGTGGCGGCAGTCAGACGTCAACGTGTGAGCATGTTATTGATAGAAGGATGGAGGTCATTACCAGCAGTTGCCTTGGAGAGGGCTGTAATCCCACAGAAAGCCGAGGCCAGATCCCGGCTGGCCGCTGGAGCTGGCTTAATTACTGACCGGGCCTAATTTGCTCCTTGTATGGGCTGTGATGAAAGCAGGATGTGACACTTAAGGCTAGACTTCCTCTGCCGTCTGCCCTTTGTGTCAGTCCCATTAACCTTTCCCTTGCACCTTCTCCTCTGCCTTTTTATGTTCAATTAAAGGCACTATTTAAATGAGCTGCAGTAGTAAGACTAAGAGCTTCGTCACGGGCCATGTAAAAAGAAATAATTGCGCCCTAAATTACAGGCCGACTTTGCATCCGAGAGGTAGAAATCTTCCGTGCTGATAATTGTATTTAGTTGCTTAATGTTCTGCTTTGCATAAAGTCTAGGTGTGAGTTTTCGCACATGATTCTGAAATATGCACGCTTTGCTTGTTTGTGGGTGTGTGTGAGACTATCACACTCTACCGCTTTCGTTGCTGTGTGTCAGCAAAATGGCAAAAAACTTCCAATAATAACATTGTACAGTCAAATCGAACAATACTTCAAAAGAAAGCAAAGTAAAGCCATGCTCGATGTTTGCCCTTTGGGATATTGTGAGCTTTGGTGTGTATTGTCAGTGCTGTGTAATTAATCATGCCACCTAACTGCATTCACAGGGTCCCCTTTGGTTAATTGGACTGCAGCTGGAGAATGGGCTAAGCGATGATTTATTCAGCAGGTGGAACACCGCCCTGCCCCCCCACCACCACCACTACTCCTTCCAGGTACCAAGGATGGATGGCTCACTCCTGCACCCAGCTACTCCCTGCACTCCTCCATCCCTCAGGCCAATCGACACCGAGGGCACATTTACAAGACGGGCTTCAGGGTGACAAATTGGGAAGAGGAAAGGTACAGTGGAATCAATTTTCCCCCTTTTTCTCTGTACTCAAGTCAAGACTTATACTGGTAAACGCAGGAAAACAGATAAAGATATTGACCATCTGTAGAAAGTTTAACAAGTGAACTTCCTCGCAGTGCCTGTTGGCAGGTGAAAACAAACACCAACAGCCAACCAAAGGTGAAACCCCTCAGACATTTGCCGCCCTCCCGACTTCACAGGTCTCTGTTTCATTTACTGGCCGCACAGTGAGGCAGGCTGGTGGTAACTATCATTTCAGGCTGGTTGGCAGGCCGAGCCTCTGTGCCAAGCTTCGTTACACTGTTTTATCGGAGGTTAGGAGTATTCGGCCCCACAGAGTACAGAGTAAAGTGTGTGTTAAAACAAAGAAATCCTTTACAAGTGGAGTAACCAACTGTGAAAACTCTTAATTGAATCGTTTAGTAAACTAAACGATATAGCCAATAGCACTTGACATTAAGGTTTTAACACTCAAACTCATTTTAAATCCAGTTAGTATTTAAAGGTGCCTCTTTTAGATTAGGATAAACTGTGTAATTATTGTTCCTATAATTCCAGGCATCTATAATGAAATAGATGAAAACTACCGTGCGGTATGTTAACCATACAATGGTTAGATAACAACTGCATGATTGGCCATAATTAATCGCGATTAATCACAAGTTAATCGCACGTTTTGTATCTGTAAATGTACCTTAAAGGGAGATTTTTCAAGTATTTAATATTCTTATTTTCATGGGAGTGGGCAGATATACTTGCTTTATGCAAATGTATATATATATTTATTATTGGAAATCAATTAACAACACAAAACAATGACAAATATTGGCCAGAAACCCTCACAGGTACTGCATTTAGCATAAGAAATATGCTCAAAACATAACATGGCAAACTCAACCCCAACAGGCAACAACAGCTGTCAGTGTGTCAGTGTGCTGACTTGACTATGACTTGCCCCAAACTGCATGTGTTTATCATAAAGTGGGCATGTCTGTAAAAGGGAGACTCGTGGGTACCCATAGAACCCATTTTCATTCACATATCTTGAGGTCAGAGGTCAAGAGACCCCTTTGAAAATGGCTGTGCCAGCTTTTGATGATGTCGGGGTGATATCGAATCGAACAACTTTACATCAGATACTCGCTTCACTGTTTTGTCTCTTGTCACCGGCCTGACAGCTCACTCTCAAATGTGGCACTTGATAGTTTTGCGTCCGTTTGAAGCGTTATTTAGCCTCCTCTATCTTCCAAACAAGCTAGTATGACATGGTTGGTACCAATGGATTCCTTAGGTTTTGTAGTTTCAAATGATATCAGTATCTTAACTCTAGCTTTAAAACTGAGTCCGCTACAACTTAAAAATCGCAAGTTGCGTTAATGCGTTAAAGAAATGAGTAGAGTTAGAACGAATTGTGTTAACGCGTTATTATCTTGTTATCTTTGACAGCCCTAATTTAGTTCCCTGTTCATATATACAGTATTTGACATTTCACAGATAATCAGTCAGATTGTATCATAGACCCTATAATCTGCAGAAGCAGAGCCCATACATCAACATTAGGATTACACCTTCTCTTGCTGTAGTTTGTTTCAGTGCTGCTGGCCTACCATTACCCTGAGATAACCACACTTAAATAGTTAATGCAGCTGTGGGGCCCCCTCTGCATTACAAATGGGCCCATCCGTCTCACCTAGACCCCCGCGGGTGGCAGCGCCACAGTCCATCTTCAGCAACTCTAATCATTCATCGATAGGCGGCTATCTGACACCCGCTTCCACAGGATACCCAACACTGTGATGTGGTCAAGGCCAGAGACGGACATCCTGGTGTCAGAGAGGGGATCTGTCAACTGATATTACTCCAGACACCGCTATGGGACTTCCCAGCTATAACAGCTGGATGGCAGGCTCCAAGTCCAATCTGCTTATCTAAAACCTGCCCTTTATTTCTTTTCTAAGCTGTCTAGACACTGAAAAGGGACAAAGGAAGTGATGTGTTGTTTACCAAAGGAATGCATCTTATGATTTAAAGGAGAACGCCACCGATTATACACGTCAAAGTCGGTTTACAGGTCTTGAGGAGTCCTGCTCCATATGTGAAAATGTTGTATGTATTTGTATTTGTGGCCCCAGAGGGAGCTGTGCAAAGTATGATAAATTGCCACTTGAGTCAGATCGGTTGGGGCTGAGGACTAAAAGTGTGAAAATGAAAATAATCTGGAGGTGTGGAGTTGGAAAGAGGCTAACATAACACATCCGAATCAAGCCCCCAGGAAAAGCACCGGTCGTTAATCCTAATTTTCGTAGTGGCCAAACGGTGGTACTGCAACTTCCATGTCGGTCACGTGATGCCACTGGGCCCAAAAATACTTTTTCCGATAGACTTACATTGGGAAAAAGACATCTATAACTCAGCGCATAATTTTTTTTTAGGTAAATAACCTCCCCAATACGAACACTCTAATAGCCCTTATATAAATCATTAGGTTTTAAAGTTGTAAAATGCTCTAATAGCAGAGTTCAGAGTTATTTCTCTTCCTCCGTTCATGTGAATGAGACCCAGACCGAGCCTGTAGCGCGAGCCGTGACGACAGCGAGATGGACCTCATGTGTGCCCAACATCCGGGTACTTTTCCAGGCGGAAGTCGCCTCCAATGCTGAATCCAGTTCTCTTAATACATCCATGATCCGAATCTCCAACCGAACTGTTAGCGGTTAAGTTGCATTGTGGGTAATGTAGGTGCCATGTTTTGACAAGGAAGAAGAATGCGTGAAAATGAAATCTGTGGTTCTGCATCATTGATTTTGTTCCTTTTTTTTGTTGTTGTCCATCTTGAGTCTAACAACATTATAGAGTGCTACAGTGATGACGCCAACCCAGAAGTAAGAATCGCACGGTTTCCCTCGACAAAAAACCAATGGGATTTTTCCACTGGATTTTGGATTATTGCAGAAAATAAGCTCTGTGCCAAACAAACATTTGATGATACTTAAACATTTTGTTACGTAAAATAATCTCCACACTTTTATGATTTTTGAAGTGTGAATGCGATCGCCAGAAATAAAAATCTAACGTTAGGCTTTAAACAACCTACACAACAGTCGCATGAACACAAGTATACACAACGAAGCTGTAAAGACGGACGTGTCGGCGTGATGACGTCTTGTAGTGTCATTTAGCCACTTGTCAGCAATCCACTTTTTTAAGACGTATAAAAGCTGTGTGTGTGTGTGGGATATTTACTGACGTATTTTATGTCGTAGAACAAAACGTTAAAATCTCTTCAGCTTGTGTTAACCACAGACCTTATTGCATGCATCTAACTAAAACCCCATTCAAAAAACCCATTGACTTTGAGACAATGGTACTGGAATTGCTAAAATACTAACTCATCAGACGCATTCCTGTACTCATTCCTGTACCACTCTATAGGAGCTCAATGCTAAATCGGTAGATTAGGTATCTAAAGCGGCATTTTGCCAGTTTTACATGCTGTTCAGTTTACTCATCAGGAGGAGTAGGCTAGTCAGTCTGCGAAAAACAGTTGTATAATGTCTTCTGTGACTCTGGAATAGCTTTCTGAATCACTGAAAGATGCTATTGAGTTGCATTATTAGAAGTGTATGATCAGTGGTTTTGGAGCTTTCTAAATACTAAAAGCAAGGATATTTCTATGCTGCTTCAATTTTGACCTTCTGTCTCTTGTTAGTCCCCAAACTTTAAGGCCCAGGCACACCAATCTGACATCAAAGAACTAGTGGCGATGAAGGCTGACTGTTATGTCTAAAAGTTGGATTTATGAACAGTAAATGTATTGATTATTTATTCGGCTGAGGTTAAATATCTCTACATGTTACCAGTTTGTCAGATTTCAGTGTTTGTACACCACCAGCTGCAGCTAACGGATGGATAAAACTAGCTTATTTTAGCACTATTTTAGCTAAGTGGGTCTGTGCAGATTGTAGGTAATATATTCCTTTCCTCATAAGTTTTTAGGGATGCTCTCAAAATGTCACTGCCTAGCCACTCTGTTCATACAAATTCTGTCTACTCTGGTCGAGAGGCGAGAGTGCCCTCTTTCCAATTTGCCTGACTGGGGAATGCCAGTCAAAAAGCAATCAATAAGACAAATGTTGAAGTGACTCAACTCTGCAGCTGAACCTCGATCCTGTTTCGTAGAGGAGTTTGTAAACCTTTTATCCCCAACTGTAAAGCCTGGCTCTTATTTGTTGTTGCGGTCATCACATCAGCACTCTGCAGAGAGAATCTGCTCTCCATTCCCAATGGAAATAAATAAAAAAAAAACAGTGATAAAACTGAGCCCAGATCGTCTCTGTAAGTAACCAGCACAGATGCAGCCCAGGCTATGGTAGCTTTCTCCGGGGACTGCAGCTGCCACGCGGGGATTTGACAGGCCCGAAATGGGCAGGCGGGCCCCTTCCCTTTTGATCAATCAGGTAAGACAGAGGAGGGAGAGGGAGAATTCTAAAACTCCAGATGCGCTATCACCAAGGTGACTCTCATCTGTTACCCCTCCCAACCGCTCCGAATACACACTCATCTGTCAGGGTGACAGAGCTCCTCTGCTTTCTCTACTTTAGTTGGATTTAGACCTGATGAGGGTCTGTTGAATTAAGTAGTAACTTAATTCAGCTGCGTCTGATTGTCATTTAGGGAGGGCAGGTTTTAAATCACACTGCAGAATGTGGACTAATGAGGAAACAGGGTTGGGCTACCTGCAAAACTATGTTCCTTGAAATAGACTTAATTATATATTAACACGTTTTATGGTCTTCAGCCTTCTCGGGGTGTTAAGAGATTGTTCTGAGTGGATGGATTGGGTTGGAACCACGTTGCCACAATGATTTCTAGATGACTGCGTCATTGATTCATGTTCACCGCATTGTCTTTATTTCTGTGTGACAGCAAACCTGCAACACCTCAGACTCAGGTGAGGAATCGGTGCTGAAACGGAGCAAGACTACCCTCTGCTGGACAGAATCACTGATGTGCTTCACTGCCAGGAGACAACCAGAGCTGAGGTGAGACATGTGGAGGGGTGAGAATCATACGTGGAATTTGAAACTGTTTTTTTATGCAGCTCTCTCAATGTACTTACACTGAATAGAAATAACGGAATAAAAAAATATAATAATAAAAATAAAATAAATGGTCAAGTGTTCATACAGGTCAAGTGTTCGAGAGTTGTAAACAATACAAATAGTGCAAGGAAATAAATACCGGATGGATATACGTGGACTGGATGATTATGTACAGTATGTACATGTGGAGATGTATATATACTGTATGTACACTGAGTAGGAATAATATTTACAGTGACAGGTATTTACATATTACAATATATACAGAAAGTGACAGATGATACATACAGAAAAATGTGCATTAAAGACTGTAAATTATTATCTAAAAATGTACATTAAAGACTGTAAATTATAGTCTAAAAATAGTACATTAAAGACTGTAAATTATTATCTAAAAATGTACATTAAAGACTGTAAATTATCTAAAAATGTACATTAAAGATTGTAAATTATAATCTAAAAATGTGAAAAAAACATACGTTAAAGACTGTAAATTATTAAATAACAATGTACATTAAAGACTGTAAATTATTATCTAAAAATGTACATTAAAGACTGTAAATTATAGTCTAAAAAAGTACATTAAAGACTGTAAATTATTATCTAAAAATGTGCATTAAAGACTGTAAATTATCTAAAAATGTACATTAAAGATTGTAAATTATAATCTCAAAATGTAAAGACTGTAAGAATTATAATCCATAAGAGCAGCAGTGGATATTTGGTGTTACAGGCTTATTGACAGTGTATGACTGAATGACTGATTAAGTGTTCATCATGGTGGAGTGGTGGCTTGTGGGTAGAAACTGTTTTTGTTGAATGATGTTCACTTCACCAGAGATGCACATCTCTGTTCATGGTGGGTGGTGATGCTACTTTTTCTTCTTCTCTGACATGTAAATAAGCAGCAAGAACTGTTTTAAATGGAAGGAAAAAAAACTCAACATACATGTACTGTTCATGTCCAAGTATCACCACAAGATGGTGTCATTTCTCAGAGATGTCACATGGTATTATTCTGCAAATGTAATCTCTGTCTGCCACCTATTGGTGAAGACAGCAGACTGACCTGTATTAACCTTGCTTACAGATTCTTACTATACATCTGCTGCTACATAAATGGTTCAACTTTAGGACATGAAGCTTGCAAAACAAAATAGTGTTTGTATGTTAAATATCACATATTTTAAAAAATGCTGCAGTAAAAAAAAAGAAATCTGGTCTCACATAATTGATATCAGCTTCAGAGGTGCTGCACTCGAGCTGACCCTGACCTCTGACCTCTCCTTGGAGGCACCAAGCAAAGACTTTGCCTTGAGGGATTAATAGATTTTCTGGTAACAATGCTAAAGAAGGAGTGATGCATATTTTGAATATTTACTGTGTGCACGAGCCTTCACCATAATATATTTCATTGATTGGACTGAATGTGATTTAAATGATTTAATGAATTAGAAGAAGAGAGAGAGAGACCTATGTTAAAGGCAGTTGTTGCCAAAGGAAGTTTCAAATATGGCACTGTTTTCACCCTTACAAATTTCACAAGCTTGAGTCACAGTATGACTGATGCACCCGCTGGATCTCGGTCCAAAAATCTCAGGATGTGGATATGAAACTATTCGAAAGGGAGAGTGGAGCGTTGACTCAGTGACCGACTTACGGAGGTGAAATTAGGTAGTGCAAGAACTCCTATTATTCCCTGCGTATAGGAGTATCACATAAATACAGAGCTGTGTCCGCTAAACAAGCAGCACGCGCTACTTCCTGTGTTTGTGTGAGTCAGATACTACTCATCAGCCGGGCCCATCCCCCCGCCCACTAACCTCCGTCCGCCCCCTCGCAGAAATATAAAAGACACCCACACAAATATTCCCATCTCCGCCCACCTTGCCTTTCAACTACTCCCACACTTTTCCTCCCGATGGATTTTCTCTCTCTCTCTCCTGCTCCTTTTTTCTTTTTTTTTCTTCATCTCCTCTTCAGAGGGGAGGATGTGAGTGTGTTAGTCATGTTCAGGCTCATCCAGGGCCAACAGCAGCACAAGCAAGGGGGAAACCCAGGCGCAGGCAGGAATAGGATGTTTTGTCCACATCTGTTAGTTGGTTTGGCGGCTGCAACACTCTTGCGGTTTACGCAGCGGCCTAAAAATGGATTGCTAGAATGAGCTAGAGAGCGTGCTGGAGGGAAAGACGGATGAGCATTTAGTAGTAGGGGGAGGAGGAGGGGGCGGAGGAGGAGGAGGGGGTGAAAAAAGGGCAGGAGGACATAGGTGGGGGGAGGGGGGAGCATGTCAAAGTGGGCCAAGACCCCCCTGATGGTTAATAGGATTCTGTCTGCCCTGAGCCGCTGCAGAGTTCACGAGCCAGGAGACGGCTCTGGAGAGGGCGTCTGGCGTGGAAGTGTTTGTCTCTTGGAAGATTTGATTAGCATTTAAATGCAAACCGACTCCCACAGGTTTGTTTTGGGGTTTTTCTTGGGCCACAGGTTAAGATCTGGTCAGATAACATGTATTCATCAGGTCTGTGATAAGAGGCAGCTTTCTGATTTAGCGTAACCTCAAATTTACTAACTGATGTAAAATCTATTTGATGATCCTGATAAAAAATGATCTCATTCCTCAAAGTCCAAGAGCCCAAATGACTAAAAGTAGTTGGGGTATTGATTGAGAATGGAATTTCATGAATGTTGACCTTATTTGACCAAGACTTTAACCTGATTACACGTATAAGATAAGACGACCATTTTCTAGGATGCTCTATGATGAATCTGTCCTTGAGAGTGACAGACAAAGGTGTATTATATTCAAATTGCTGGCATGTCCTTTATCTGTGCAGTGATGATGCACAGTTCCTTTGCAGCATCTGTGCGTTGAGGATCATCAGAAATAAGAAAAAAAACATAGAAAACAATGAGAAATGCTGCAGGAGATCATTAGAACATTTTAACATGAATTTAAAAAAAGGATGCTCTCACATTTAAAGCTTCAGTAGGCAGAATGTTTTTGGCATCATTGGGGAAAAGAATTCCATTATAACCTTTCAGCATATTTTAATTCAAATGCTCTGAGAGAAAACTAGACTTCTCTACCTCCTCATGGCTCTGTTTTCAAGTTTTAAAAAATCTTGCGTGTTACGGGAGACTTTGGCCAATCACAGGTCATTTCAGAGAGAGAACCTTCCTATTGGCTGTGCTCCGGCTGGTGGCTGGTGCTTGGGATTTCCTCAACAGATCTCAATATGGCTGCCGGGTCACAAACTGTCTCATTTTACAGCTAAACAATACACTACAAGATGTTTCTAAAAACATTTGAGGCGAGAAATAGGCATTACAGTAACAGAATATTGATTCATATTTGATCAGCGCTGCCTAGTTTGACCGTTTGATCAGAGTTTGCGAGTGACTGACATCTGCTCAGAGACGTCAGGCTCCAGTTCGGCTCTGATTGGTTGTTTTCCTCCAGTCTGTGAAATCTTGCAGATGCCATTAGGAGCACCGGAGGACACAGAAGACACATGATTTTTTTTCAGTTTACCTGTCTCGTGCACTACTGTCAGGATATAGTGGCCGTTTTATAAAAATAACTTTTTTTAAATCATATTTGCACCATTTCTACCTACTGCAGCTTTAAAGACCACCCTCTTGATATATGACAGGATCCCCCTCCTTCTGCTCCGTTATCAGTTTCCAGTGCAATTTTTGTCGGCAACTGTTTTGCTTCACAGCTACATTTTTAAAATGCTAACATTTATTTTGCATCATCTCTGATCAGTCACGTCATCCAGTCCCCTCGTCGGTCTCCAGGTGGTGCCAGTGGTTGAGAGGGACAACATTCCTCACACACACACACACAGAGTAGACCTATTTCCCTGTCTCCATCCACACACTGAGGGGCTGGGTATGGCAGAGATGTGTGAGAGGGTGTGTGGGGGATGGGGCTGAAGTAGTTGTAGGAAGATAGAGAGGAAGGAAGTGAATAGAGTGAGAAATGGGGAGGGGGTGGCATGCAAGGCGAGCACATGCTGAGCAGAAACATTGGACTCATTGAGAAAGGCGCTCTCTCCATTCATGCCCTATCCAATACCACTTTTTCCAGCAAACTCCCGCTCTACTCATCATGTACGTACAGTATAGTGACATCAATTTATCTGCTATCTGCACATGGCAAAGTGTTTGATTTAATGCTTTTGCATACATCAAGTAAGTTGAGAAAAGTCGTGCACCAGCAGATTGAGAGGTGAAATATGCGCCGACGACAGCAAACGGTCTGTTTCGACCACTTTCTCAGTATCTGTTTCCAACTGCAGAGTAGAGGAGCCATCAGCTCCAGATGGGCAGGGCTCATTTACATCAGAAACCTCGGTGTGAAAGCAACAGTAGGTGGTTTGATTAGAGTACAGTTTGGAGCGCCTTTACACCTTCACCTTGTCTCCTCTGTATCCACCACACCCATGCAATTGCCATCAAATGTGTATTCAATTCAAATGCAAAATGGTCACATCAACACTGGGTGGGAACAACATGAAGGGTTCACCTATGTCTGTATGAATGAAAGAGTTTATTTTATTTTACCTATTAATTGACCCAGAGCTTTAATCAGGAATATATGAGGTCCTATAGTATAGAGGCACTCATTTAAACTCAAGAAATAACTTTATAGTGACATACCATTAGCATGGGTAATAAAGTGACTTTTCTTTTGATGAATTTGAATGAATTTTTACTGAAATATTGTGTACCACTACAGCTGAAACACATCCACTACAGACTGGGAGAGGTTATTGCCTAGACGCATCAGAAATGGGGAAAAAAAACTGTGCAGCCATTTCAATTTAATAATAAGCAAAGAAAAGAAGAGGTTGCTTTAGTGTTCTTTATTTTGTACAATTTAATTTTTTTTCCAAAAGTATTTGAACTCTTCCCTCTCCTCTCAATCTTTCAGAGTATTGAAAATACATCACAAATGTTAATTTTTCTTAAGTCAGTAACTGTGACTAAGTACTTTTTAAAGATTTTATTTTATTTTATTTAACTTTGATAACCTCTTTGAGATCAAAAATCCATTTTTAAAGGCTGTTGAGGTCAAGACAAAAAAAACACACAAATATGCCACAAATCTGTATCGGTATCGTCTACTCCCCCTGTTCTCTGCCTGGCTGGAAGGTATGATGTTGTTTTTGTATCTAGAAAAGAAAAAGTTTACTCTGAAAGGGCGAGCACTTTCTAAAGAAGTAGCAACCCTTCGTCTCCTATGTTAATAGCCTTCCTCCTGACTGATTGTCTTTGTTTCTACACAATATCATCAGCCTATAGCAGCCCCTGATCAATATACTCCTTAACCTTACTTAAATACAATTTATTGTATTATTTGTAGATTTTTTTTATATAAATATATTTTATATATTGTATCTTATTTTGTGTGTGTGTGTGTACACACATTTTTTCTTTTTTAATTTGTTTCTGTAATGTGTGTTGTTGTCGTGCAGGGTGGAAGGGTGGGTGGAACATTTTCACCGATAAAAAACTATTTAAAAAAAATCAGTATCAAAACACAGCTTGAACACAACCTACATAACACCTTAAAATAGCACAAGAGCAATCTAAAACCTTTAATACAAATCTATAACTCATGAGAGCAAGTTGTCAAATTCTACTCCCCACTACATTTCAGAGGGAAATATTACTGCGTTTATCTGATAGCTGTAGCTTCCCGTTACTTTAAACATTTAGATTTCACATCCAAAACATCTATATATAGAACATGATGCATTATTTTCCTACAGATTACACAACAGTATAAGAAGCAGATTAAAATTAGCTCAACCGTGACCAACAACAACAGTAAAATCCTAGTGCGTAATCCAATAATGTCACATATAATAATGTTACACTCACATGGGCCATGTTCCTGCATTAAACTAACTTGTGATACTTTTAAATCCATTCTGCTTACTTACATAGGCTACTTTTACTTTACATTTTGACAGGGAATTTTTTTCAATGGAGTGGTTTTAAATTGTGATATTGCTACTTTTTATTCAATTAAAGGATCTGAATACGTCTAGAACAGGGGTCAGCAACCTTTACTATCAAAAGAGCCATATTAGGCAAAAAATAATAATAATAATCTGTCTGGAGCCGCAAAACATTTGAGCATTGTGATGAAGGTAACACAGTTTATAGTCTAATTTAATAGTATTTAAGTCTAATGCAGTGAGGGCCAAAGTGCAAATATACTGCAGAGTATTAGGGCCACATTGAGGGGAAAATAAATCTGAGATTTCCAGAATAAAGTCAGAATATTACGAAAGAAAAGCAATAACTTTACAAAGAAAAAAAGACGTAATATTACGAGAATAAAGTCATAACGTAACGAGAAAAAAAGTTGTAATATTACGAGAATAAAGTCATAACTTAACGAGAAAAAAAGTCGTAATATTACAAGAATAAAATCGTAACTTTACGAGAAAAAAAGTCGTAATATTCTGAGAATAAAGTCAAATTTTATGAGAAAAAAGTAGTAATATTACGAGAATAAAATCATAACTTAACGAGAAAAAAAGTCGTAAAATTACAAGAATAAAGCTGTAATTTTACAAGAAAAAAACTCGGAATATTACAAGAATAAAATCGTAACTTTACGAGAAAAAAAGTCGTAATATTCCGAGAATAAAGTCAAATTTTACGAGAAAAAAGTTGTAATATTACGAGAATAAAATCATAACTTAACGAGAAAAAAAGAAAATAACACGTAAAATTACTTTATAATATTATGACTTTATTCTCATAATATTACGACTTTTTTTTCTCTGGTCTAGTAGATGATGCTTTTAGAGGAAAATAACAAGAAATGCCTCTCTAGAGTTGAAAAACCAGCTTGTGTTGTGTTGAGTGTAGGTCAGAGTTCACTCACCATCACTGTGGTGAAGACTCTGGTATGTAGCTGACATGAACACACAATATGTGATACAATGTAACAATCATGTATTCTATTTCCTCAAATCTGCAACTTTTACACATGGTGTTTTTGTTATGAAAGCAGGGGCATAATGAGAGGGATCCAGGAGGAGCAGTAGGAGGAAGAGGAGGAGGAGGAGGAGACCCTCCCCCCTGTCTGTCTGTCTGTCTGTCCCCCAGCTTCTCGTCCTCTTGGTGGCCCATTTATCATATCTCCGCCCTCCCCATGAGGGCGGCTCTTTAAATTGCCTGAAAACTCCTCCTGGCTGGCGCCTTTTTCCCCCCGTTATCGGCAGGAGACAAGAAGACACGTGCTATTTATAGGGACGTCGCAAGGAACAAACTTCTCAACCTGCTGCTGGTAAGATATATGTCTTACAAAAATCTCTCCTCTTCCTTTCTTTATTGTAAGGCTGCATGCTGTGGGATTTGAAAGGGGCGGGCTGTGTGTGTTGTAGTCTGACGAATAAAAAGCTGTAGCCTATAGATCCGAGCCAGGCTCTTTAACCGGGTACAACCAGCCAGGCTTAAAGGAAACATTTTGGTCGTAAACTCGGAGCAGAGATTAGAGCCGAGGAAGCGGTGAAAGGTGAGTGCAGGACGGAGGAACTTTGCATGCTCGACAACACAGAAGCAGCCTTTTTTAATGCATTTTACAGCTTTTACAGGAGGAGGCTGCATGCTTTAACCCGTCTTTTGTTGGAGGTGGACCGGGCTTTCACCGAGGCAAACGCACCGTGCTTTGCTTCTGCTGTGCTTTTTTGTTTTAAAGTGTCTTCACACACACAGAGAGAGGCAGTGAGTGAGTGAGTGTGTCGGTGGATATCTCTCCGCGGCCCAGCCGGCGTGCAGACATGCTGCTGCTGGATGAGAGGCCTCTCAACATGGTCGGTGTGCGGCGAGAGGAGAGGAGGCTTCAGTCTCCTTTCTGCAGATTTCTGCGGCCTACTGAGCTCCAGCAATAAATATCATGCGAGCCGATTTGCTTATCAATCCCCTTGTTTGTGCAGCAGCAGCAGCAGCAGCACCGTCGGGCTGTGCTGTGTGTGTTAATGGAGCACTAGAGGAGGAGGACAAAAATAGACCTGGAGAATAAGCGCGGATTAATCTGAGTTAAACGCGTTAACCGGTGTGAGTGTGTGTGTGTGTGTGCGGTCATTTTTATTCGTTTGTTGTTGCTGCTGCGCGGTCAGTGAGTTTATATTATACCTCTTATTGTGCTTGCAGGTCTTGTGTGTGTGTGCGCGCGCGCGCTAACTTGCAGCAAAAGCCTGACCGGTTTGATTTGTCTCCTATAGGTCTGAAAAAGCTAAAGAAAACATGAGCGACAAGGGGACAGTGTCACCGAAAGAGGAGGCGACAGAGAAGAGGGGGCGTGGAAGACCCCGCAAGAAGCCCCAGGTGAAGACCTCTGATGTAAGTAGTCCCTATGCATGCATTTATTTATTGGAAATCATTATATCCGGTTTCCATTTCATGAGAATATCCCTAACATATAGAAAAAAAATAGGCATTAAAGAGAAGGAAGGTGTTAAACCAAAAGACGAACCCTTTTATAGATTTTATTTATTTTTATTGATTTATTTAAAAAGGATCCCCATTAGCTGATACCAATGGCACTAGCTAGTCTTCCTGAGGTCCGCAATCAAGTATATTACATTTATCACATACATACTATATATACAACATCATATTTGTGTTACACTAATACCATTCAAATTTTCCAAACATATATAAATTTCACCTTCATACACATCTTCCACAACCATTTAGCCTCAAGGCCCATCATCAGGGATAAGGAACAAAACAAAAGTTTGTATTAGTAATTTATTCTTAGATGGTATTTGAATGAGGATTTGTTAGAGGATTGACGGGATGATCACATCTGCTCCAGGTGATGCTCAGGTAGATATGACTGCAGGTAAAAGGTGCTCATGCATATCTATAATCCTTATATATCCGGTTTGCATTTCATGAGAATATCCCCAATATATATAAAAAAAAAAAAAGTCTGCATTAAAGAGCAGGGAGGTGTTAAAACCAAGAGACAAATCCTTTAATTTTAGATCCCATCTGTTCCAGGTGATGCTCAGGTAGATATGAGTGCAGGTAAAAGGTGCTCATGCATATCTATAACAGGATATATGGCTGCAGCAAAAGCCCTCTGTGACCACTCGCTCACCCTTCTTATCTGTGTAAGCGTAGGAGTCTACAACAAGCTTCCTGTGTGTGTGTGTGTGTGTGCGTGTGTGTGTGTCTCACCAGGTTTGTAAGCAACCTGTAACCCAACACCTTTAAACTGGTATTCACCCCCCTCATGACCCACCTCTGCTCATCATGTAATGGGATGACATAGCCCGGGTTGGAAGCGCACAGAGTGGCCCGTATAGCTGTCACTCAGCGCCGCTCTGTTTTAGTATTGAATTGCTCGGTTGCTACGAGCTGCGGTTGTAAACACGCCCCAAGGTGCAACGGGAGAATGGTCTGCCATGACGCGGCTTACAACCACAAATTATCACGAGAACAAGATACTGGATTTACCTTGCAGTCGGAGTCGATGGTAATCCCCCCCCTCTCTCCGTGTTAACTTTTATTATAGTTCCCCCTTTTCTACATCTCACCTTTTCAATAGCATGTTTATATCAGGGTGCTATTTATGCACCAATGTGTTTCTTTATGAACACTTTAGTTGATAACTGTTTGCTTCCGTGG
This sequence comes from Sebastiscus tertius, assembly GCA_916701665.1. NCBI lineage: Eukaryota > Metazoa > Chordata > Actinopteri > Perciformes > Sebastidae > Sebastiscus > Sebastiscus tertius. Next base: position 13,075 of record CAKAOH010041189.1, on the reverse strand, counting down.
CTTCTGAGCACCTGTCAGTCTTTTAAAAGTTCATGTCCGTTGCACCGACCTTGTAAACTAGACGTGTATCCATGCTTGCATTATTTTTGTACAAAGACCAACTCCTCCTTATAATATGTGCCCGAAATAAATGATTCTGTTGATGTTTTGCGGTATGCTAACTATCTTTTTTGACTGTCTTGATTGTCAGGAAGCAAGTGGGTCTCCTGCTCCAAAGAGGTCCAGAGGACGGCCGAAGGGCAGCAAAAACAAGACCGTCAGCAAGGGCAAAGTAAGTCAATGCTGCCTGTTTTTACACACACACACGCGATTTCACCAACACACATCCTGAGCCGCCGCAACAGCGTCCGTGCCGCGCAGATGACGGGCACATTTGCCGTCCCATCTTCTTTTGCAATCATTTCCCTTTTCTAACCCTCGCTGTAACGGTAGCTAACCCCGTCTTCTTAAAAGGACGTCCTGCTGTTACTTGTGATATATTGTCTGGGCTGCAATTTAGCAGCTTCCCCCCTCCTGGTGTCAGAAATAGCCTGGCTTGGGTTTCCCATTGTAAGGACCTTGGTTTACTGCCTTAACTGTTTTTTTTTTTGTTTGTTTGTTTTTTTTGTTTGTTTGTTTTTTTTGGGTTTTTTTATTTTTTTTTTTTTTTTTTTTTTCTCCCCCGCCCCAACCCTCCAGCTCCCCCGTGCGCTCAGTCTTCGCTGCTATGTATGGGAAAAGGGAGCGACAGAAAAACATACATGTATGATGTAGGTTTTAGCAGCGAGGGCCGAGCTGCCGAGGGTTTGTGTCTCCGCTCGGTTCCACCAGCTGTCTCTGAGCCTCAGACCAGGTGGCCAACGAACTGGAGTGCCCTGTGTGCAGTTCCTGTCGGCCTTCCAGATAATAGCCAATGAACCCGATGCCCCCCTTCTATTTGTCTCATTACCGAGGTGCTACTGCCATCTGCAGGCAGCTAGACGCAGAGCTCCGTGGAGATTGTTTACACCACAGGTTTTTGCACTGATCCCCCAAAAAAAGTCCTGAGCACATCGGCATAAAAATCGCAATAAAATTGCCCTTGTCGTGCTCCACCCGTATCTCTGTTAACCATGTGTTTGTTTTTCCTTCACAGAAGGCAGCACCAGCCCCGTCTGCAACGGGAAAACGCAGGGGAAGACCTAAGAAGGAGGTAAGAGTCCCTTGACAAACAGTCTCATTTGTTTAAACCATTCCTCCCCCAATTGAATTATGACTGGTATGACTGTCTGCAGGGCGAAATTGCATTTTCCTAATTCCCCTGCCTGCCTCCTTCCTCTCAGATGAGTAATTTTTTACTCATCACAGCTATTCATCTCATGCACAGCGCGTTCATTTAGAGCAGCTCTACCTGGTTGTGTTTTTAAAGGCAAATCTGAACCTGTATAGTAATGTGTTCCTAATCCAAAAGTTGAGTAACCGGCTGTTTTTTTTTTTTTTTTTTTTTTTTTTGTAACTGCAAAGTTGCCAGACTCATGTACAGAAGGTCAAATAAAGCATGTTTTAATCTAGGGAAAAAAAAGCTGCGGTCTTGTAGTAACATTCTGTCATGTGCATGAGCGGTTAGGGCGTACTCTTGAAAGACGTCTGGATCGCATTAGTCACAGAAAGGAATGACCCAAAGTCACCCTCCCAACCAGCCCTTTCGTTTTTATGAATGAACATCTCGGGCAGTAGTGAGCACGAGGAGGGAAAAAGGCGAGGGAGCAAAAACAGGATGCCTCATTGTGACTCACCACTCTCTTATGAATCACTTTTTCACTACAGATGGCTCACCCTTCCCCTGGGTGTTCTTCATGCCACAGTGGTTTATCAAAGAGATTTATAATACGTCTTCTTTTGTAATGTTGGTGTTATAAAAAAAAAAAAAAAAAAAAAAAAAAAAGTAAAAACGTTGACACATGAATCACGAGCGTTGATGGCACTTGATTTTTCCCTGGGGGCGTAGCCGAGACCTGACTTGTTTTGGGTTTCTTTTTCTGTCACAGGAGAAGGAAGAAAAAGCCCAGGAATCATCTGAGGAGGAGGAGGAAGACGAAGAAGACCAGTAATTCACAACGCATGCTACCTCACTCAACATACTGACTTACTGTTAACCAGAACTGGGCTGTATCTCCAAACACCAGTGCCACCACATGACCACTGTTCACGACAAAAGTCCCCTTTTTGCCAAAAAAGGAGGGTTTACCACAGTACAAATAATCATGCAACAGCACTGGATAGAACGATGGACCTTGCTCAAGCGTATATATCTAAGAATTCTATGAAAGGTAACAGCCCTTTTCTCTACATGTCATGTTATCACAAGTCTTTTATACTGGACAAAAAGTGCGCTCTAATGAGCCTGGACATTTCCTGTTTTTTTTTTTTTTCCCCCCTTAAAGATGGTTTGTAGGACATTTTCTTTGCTTAATGTTACTTATTTGTTGTACCCGCATCTGAGATGGTAGGGCATATAGAGTTTTCTCCCATGTTTTGTACTGGACAAAGGTGAATTTTACCTATACTTGCTGTTTTTTTTTGTTTTTTTTGTGTGTGTGTGTGTGTGTGTGTTCGTGTGAAGTGGTTAACCTATCCTTTTTTGCATCGTATTATAGATGGAGTTGAGCTTCAGCGTGTAGGATGAGAATAGATAACAGGTGGTAGTTTTTTTTTTTTTTTTTTTTTTTTTTTTTTTTTTTTTTTTTTTTTTTTTTTTTTTTTTTTTTTTTCCCCTTTTCTAATCTGCATAACTGATTTCGCCCCCATCCCACCAGTAGAGCAGAATCCCCATCCATCCTGTACGACAGTTTAGAGGTAGTTATGCTTCTCGAAAACCTCCTTCGCGGTCCTCGGCGTGCAGTGGGGGGAGATGATGTAAAAGTGTATCGTTAGTCCGATCGGTCTATACTTACTGTTTTTGTTCCTTCGGGTTACATACATTTAAAAAAAAAAAAAAAAAGAAAACAACAAAAAAAACATGTGTGCTGCTTTTCATGTTATAATAAAACTCTTTTTTTTTTTTTTTTGTATAATGTGTGTTTTTAAGGATAGGGTTGGCAGAGTTTTAGGCAGAGAGCATCAGTGTCATTTCTTCAGGGAGCTTTTACAAATGCTGTTACATCGGCGTCTTTTTTTTTTTTTTTTCGTCTTCGCATGGTCCTCACTTTCCAAGCGCTCAACCCAATCACTCGTAAAGGCAAATCTGGTCAACCGAGGAGTTTGATTGTAATAGCGGATAGTCGGTGGCACTGCTATCCAACAGGGCTGTACGTCTACGTTTCATTCCATCTAGCTCTCAATGCTTTTCACCTAGCTTGGTCCTTCTGTCATCACTTAGTACGGTAATCTTTCTTAGTCTTTTTTGGAGATGTGTGTTGTCTACTACAAGAGAAAAATGTTTGTGTATTTCTAAGTGTCAGGGAACCCGCAGTCACAGTCCACTTAACTGGGTTTTTCCACACACCTAAGCTGCTACAACCTCAGTTACGAAACCCGGAAAACTGCAAAACAGGCGATACACGGCCTGGAGTTTCATACCTCACTCAACGGCTTACTTTACCATATAATTGCAATTAACTGGTTTTCTGTTTGTTTGTTTTTTATGTAACCTCTGGCATGAATTAGAAAGATGTTATTACAATGTTTGTTTGTTTTTGTTATAACCTGACTGTAATGAGGTATCTAAGATGTCAAGTTTGCGTGCGCGTCTTGGCTCGTTCACAACCCGGAGCGCGCAGACAGGTTTTGGTTTAAATGTGTGAAGCAAGTCAGGGAGACCTGTCAGCTCGTACAACTGTGTTCGCTGACTGTGGTAGATTAGCAGGTGTGTTTTTAATTCTTCTGGTGCACTGAAATGTTGGTTCAGATTATCACGGACAAAAATGTTTGTGATCGACTGGGCGCTCTCTTTCCACTTAACTGTTCTGTTGGCACTACCACACACAGCCACCCCTCGCCATACTCTGTCATACAACGGTCATTTCATGTTTTTTTTTTTTTGTTTTCAACATCCTCCCAACTACTCTGGACAATATCGGTATCATTTTCCATGCCAACATCTTGCATCCGTTCATTTATATACTGTCAACTCAATAGGATGGGATCATTCTTTTTAATGTACACCGTATATAAATGTACAATGTCTATATTTCTATGGTGCCCTACAACAATTTGTATCAGAAATGGTCAATAAAGAATTTTCTTTGTCATTTTTCTGGCACTTTTTCTTCTAAGCCATGCAACCATATCATCAGAGGTTTTTCCACCCAAACACTAAACTCAACAAGCAGCTGTGCATTGTAATGACCTCGTCACCATACAGACTACAAGGTTAACCCATTTGTGTCCGCAAATGAAAATTTCCTTTGGAAGTGTTCTCTGGGCAAATGGGAAGAAACTTTAAAAATGTGATAAACTGATTGGTTGAATTGAGTTTTTCTTATCATACTATATCTAGTATTTGGGCCCATGGGACTACTGTTGTTACAATAGACTATTCTATTTTAGGAAAAAACAGTAATCCTATGTGCCCAAATACTAGATATAGTATAAGTAAATGATTATATCTCAGATACTACAAAGAGCACAATATATGAATGAAGTATTCAGTATCTATGAACTCATAAAAAGTTGAATATCACAGATATGCACACATATGCAGTGTAATAGATAATCATATGGAAACCATTAACACGATGTTAGTGGTTTTTTTTCTTTCCTGTTTCAAAAACCCTGACTTTGACTATTAATAAAAGTGTACTTTTTCATGTGATCTAAAAATTACAACATTTTTCTGTCAGACACATGCCCAAAGTATGTCCCTACCAAATTTCAAGCCTTTCGACCAATCACAACAAAAGTTATGGCATTTTTTTCTGAATGATCATACTAAATATGGTCTTTGGGCACAAATGGGGTAATTAAGCTTACCTAAGCACAAATGTGAAGATGGCTGAAAAGGGTTTTTTTATTATCACAGCCGCTCATATAGTATGATAAGATGGCTGTATCTCAGAAACTACAAGAAGCACAATCAAGTATTTGGTATCTGTGAACTCATAACAAGTTGAATATCAAAAATATGCACACAGATGCAGTGTAAAAAAACAGATTTCATATGGAAAACATCTAATAAAACACAATATTAGCATTTTTCCTGACGTTAATCCTGACTTTGACTATTAATAAAGGTGTGGTTTTTCATGTGATCTAAAAATGTCAAAGTTGTACTGTTAGATACTCACCCAAAGTATGCGCACATTTCCAGACTTTTGACCAATCAGAACTAATGTTGTGGCATTTGTTTCTCATCATACTAAATATAGTGTTTGGTTACAAATGGGCTAATTAAGCTGCAAATGACAACAATCTCAAAGACAAAGTTTATCACTTTATTTATATGTTCAATGTTTAAATCACAGCCTCAATCAATTCCTTCTCAAAGCAACACACTGGCACAACAGTCTGAGCTTTTAACAGTGCTGCCAAATTCACATTTACATCAGTAGTTCTTTGACTTTTCATGTGCAGCCTGAAAATCATTTGGTGAAAAGTTTACAATGTGTTTTACCAGTGCAAATCAACGTCATGATCGGATATTTGTACAGTTTAAATCACAACTACCTTATTTCATTGGTTTTTCTCTTAAAATAAAGTCTCCAGATGATGCATAGGAAATGAAAAGTGAAATGTAAAGATGACCGGGGAGGAGCACAGAGGAACGTGTTCCTAAAATGAAAACAGAAAACTTCTATAAAACAAAAAAGCTAATTGTCATTGTGAAACACCTCTAGATGTCATACCTGATAACATCAATACATGTTCCTCTTTTTAACAGTTCTATTGTATTTGGTTTACATTCACAAATGCAAAGGCAAAAAAAATAAAGCTTACAATTCATGGAGGAAAAAAGAAAAGCGAGGTTTCCTGAGTGCTTGGTACAGTCAGACCTATGGCATTCACCTTCAGCTGGAGGTAAATCTGCGTTGGTGCCGTGCCATTTAGACAGGACATATTTAGGGCACTAGTCACGGCTCATTTTGGGGATGAGAGGAGGGTTGGTTTTTATTTACTTCCATATCTAGCTCTTCATGCCATTTATAAGAGTCATAGGATTTGGCTGAACCGCTAAAAGATCCGGATGGTGGGGCAGCTACTTAAATTCTGGGAGGAAATTAAAACCAAAAAGGGCACGTTCAAGCTTTTGACTCAAAACGAAACAGAAATCAAATCCACCCGAGCTAACTAATTTATCTTATATATCTATCTCTATCACTATGAAACTTTGATTTTAAAATTTAAAAGTCATACTGCAGTGTTTGATGTCAACAAATGCAACTATTGAAAACTAAAAGCATTTCATCAAAGAAGTCATATTTGTTTTTAATGCACTGCAAACAGCCTCTTCTTCACAGCAACCTATCCAGGCAATGATCACAAACCCCCTCTCACAGCACGAGTGACGGTTTCTAACTAGTGCACAACATTCATGCTCTTACCACACGGTGAACACTGCCCCTCAATCAAAATCAGTACGAAAGCCTACTGCAACCTACAGGAACACAACCGCTCGCCGCGCGTCGCCCACAACAACATTATGCATGTAAACAACGGAGAAAACCTACAGGAACCTTCATCTTTAGAAAGATTCTTAACTTTTGAGTCACTGAGTAACATGGTAGGAAAAAAAAGTTTGAATAAATAATTTCAAATAAATAAATGTATTGTGCTGTGTCTGTTTACACAGGATTGGCATCAGAACCACACAAATGAACAGTCTGTACATATAACAAGAAAGATAACGGCAAATGGTAGCAAAGGAAAAGAAAGAAAAAGTCTTCTGCATGATGTCAAAAATGACCGCTCTCTGTGGCTGAAGGTTGAGTCCACACTGAAAATGTTCGATGCCGTGGTTTACCACCATCATGCAGTGACGTCTTTGGTCAGAAGAGGGCGTCGCTGTTGATAACTTCTGGCCCAACCTTGTACAATCTGAGGACATAAAATGCAAAAGCACAGTTTAGTTTAGCACTGTAATGAAACTTACCTTAAGCACAGTATTGTTTCTAATGAGGTCATTGTTGTGAGTATGATAAAAGGGTCAGTTCACCCAAATTTAGGGTGACCAGATCCCAACAAACCAAATGTGGGACAAAGAGTATGTTTGTGTGGGACAATGTGGGACACGTTACCAAGGCTGAGAGGTAGTCTACAACTTTGATATATAATGTCTATCTAACTTAAATAATAAACATTTCTATGCTGCCCCTTCTCTTTTAACATCTCTATGCTTTGCCTGAATGCATCCATAGATCAGCACATCTCTTTTTGAGCTGCACGTTTCTGGTGAGACTCACATGAACTGTGTCGCTTCATGTCGTATTGAAAAATAACTGAATGTCCTTATAAATATTTAGTGGTAGCTTTCATCATATTCCGCCTATCGCTGCATAGATTGTGACTTTGCGGTGACTCGCAGCAAAAAGTGTCTGTCCTGCAGTGGTTAGACTTTTGAAAACAAGAGCTAATTAAAATGTGGGACGTGGAACAAGATATAAAAATGCTCTGCAGTCCCTTGTAATGCAGGACACCTGGTCACCCTATCCAAAAACAACAAGACTTTCTGCATCTGAAACTTCTGCCGCTCACCCAAGAACAATGGAGGTGAATGATGTTTCATTTGTGCATGAAAAAAAAATGTTCAAAAGTAAGTCTTTCCAGAAACAGTGTCCTGTATACTGAATAAGATAATCCACAGACCTCACTGTTAAAAGTATTACAGTTTATCCTCAGTAACAGGGACACCGGTTCTGGAAAGACATGCTGCTTTTGAGTTACTTAAGCACCACAAATGAAATTCAATTCACTTTCTCTGTATTGGATTAGCGTCAGATATCTCAAGGACGGATATAATTGGCACCAGAGCCACAGCTAGAGGGGACTGTGAGGTGCCACATACTGCAGTAGGCACACCACATTTGGTCAAAGAGTGCTATCAGTAAAGGGAAGTTAGTATTGGAGTGGCTTACCACGTGCAATAAGGAAGTGCCCTACATAATCCACTTTTAAAGACCCATCTCAGACAATGCCTGACCAAAACTATGATCCCTTTTAACTTGACATGTTGCTCAATGTATTTTGTCTTTTCTACCTGTGTGAATTGTATATTTGGATCTGTTGTCTTGCTAACTCCTGCATGTTTACATCCTGTATTTTATACTGATGTTCATTTATGTGCTCTGTCCCTATCAAATAAATAAATAAATGAAATATAACAAAACCCCAGCAGATGAAACCAAAATGAACTAGTAGTAAGTGACAAAATGTTGTTTTGTGATTTGGGTGAACGGATCCTTTAAGAGCATAATAACATTAACCTGGTAAACTAATACAGAACTTGATATGATGGCTTTGGACTTCCCATTTCATATTTTCACAACTGTGAAGTGAAACTCAATGAGCAACTTTACCCCTGGCCAATACCGCCACCCAGTGTTTCTCATGGCTCAGTGCATGACTTTTGACTGGTATCAACCAGGCCAATCATTTAATTTCTGTACTGTTATTCTATCTATAACCGTATATTTCTTTTTTGTTTCATCTTTTCTTAACTAGGGTATCAGGTGCATCAGAGGACCTTCAGAAGCAGGTAAGACCTTTTTTTTTGTTTAAACTTTAAATAACATGAAAGCCACATGTTCACACTAAAATAGATTTGACTTTACGAGCTGCCGTTAAATAAACTTATTAACAGTGATTCCAGGAATTTTTTTGAGAAGCCAATTTTTTTTGTCCGTCTTGTTTATAAAATATTTGATCGCTTGAGAGAAACCAAAAGTAGCCACTGACTGCTATTGTAAGGGATTTGAAGCTCACAAATAAAACGAATAGTGCAACCTTTCTATTATATAACTACCACCACTACTATTACTATACTGTACTTCTTGCAGCTAGGTTTCTATGTCGGGGAGGAAGTGACTGACCAAAATGAGGAACTGTGCTGTGCTGTTAGAGTGAATGGCGCAACCAAGGAGAACCACACAGTCAACGGCAGACATGGCTTTTGTGGAAAATGTGGTATTAAGATCTGACATACGTAATCCAACCCACTGCATTTAAAAATAATACATGCTGTACCTTTCTTACGTAGCATAATTTAAAGATGTTAACTTGACATAGAAAAAAAACTCTACATTTTCAAAGTGATGATCTTGCGTTTTTCATCTGATTTCACAATGATTCGAAAAACAATGGTGCATCCTACCCTCGTGTCCTCTTCTCTCCACAACATTTCCTGCTCAGCTTCATTAAGCTCCTCTGACGGATCATACGTGTAAACCGGTAACAGCTGATGACGGAGTCTGTCAATTCTGCAAGGACAAAATAAAAGAAATCCAACACTGATTTAACGACACAGAATCACAGAAGTGAAGCAATCATCGCAAAAAGCATTGTGCCATGAAATCAATCAGGTAGATTGAAAAGCCTACCTCCTTTTCTTACGAATATACATGATCTGAAAGAGATAAAAAATGAAGAGTATTACATGTACTGTGTATAGATAGATAGATAGACAGATAGATAGATAGATAGACAGACAGATAGATAGATAGATAGATAGTAACTTTATTGATCCCGAGGGAAATTCAAGTTTCCAGCATCACAGTTCCATAGTGCAAAACATGTTAGTAAAAAGGCAGTAAAAAAGTTAGTAGTGCAAAGTACAAAGTACAAACAAATATACCAGATCTAAAAATACAAGGAGATGAAGAAAACTGTTAGAACTGAATATAGTGCAGGGTAACAGCTGTGATACACGACTATTAAAAAAGTGAATATAGTGCAGAAGAGACTGTTAAAAGTGAGTATAGTGCATTATAATCTGTCTTGCAGACCGTCCTCCGTATATGCATGACTGAGTTATCACAGTGCCTTTTCATTTTTGCATACATTAAATGGTAATATTT
>CAKAOH010041186.1:0-33132 GCA_916701665.1 Sebastiscus tertius | reverse complement strand
GTAGAACCGTGCTACAGTGTACATTCTACCAGTTGCTGCTAGTTTAAAGATGGCGGCCCACGTCAGTGCAGCAGCCCTTCGCTTCCTAGTTTGGTGCTTATTTGTGTTTGTTGGACTCAAAAACAAGAGAGCGTTCATACCTTTGCATGGATGCTCACAGTCGCATATTTCACATTGTGTCTTCTCTGTCTGACACTTCTGTACTTTTACTGTACCTGTCCTCCATTAGGCACTACATATGAACATGAAATAGACTTCAGGGGCAATTAGTGTCAACCGTCAGGGATGTGCTGCATGTCTGTATTTTTCCAGCGCAGTGTGATGCTGTGTGATGAAAAAATCGTGATCGCATATTTCACATTGTCTTCTTTGTCTGACACTTCTGTACTTTTACTGTACCTGTCCTCCATTAGGCACTACATATGAACATGAAATAGACTTCAAGGGCAATTAGTGTCAACCGTCAGGACCTTAGGGATGTGCTGCATGTCTGTATTTTTCCAGCGCAGTGTGATGCTGTGTGATGAAAAAATCGTGATATGATATTTATGCCATATCGCCCACCCCTGCACAGCGCATGGACGTGAGTAAATACAATGAGGCTATAAAATGAGTCGGCGTGATGACGTTTAGTAGTCTCATTTAGCCACTTGTTAGCAACCACCTTTTGTTAAAGACATGTAAAGGTTCAAAATTCACGAGTGGGATATTTATTGATGTATTTTATATTTTAGAACCAAACTTTAAAATCTCTTAAGCTTGTGTTAACCAAAGACCTTATTTCAGGCATCTACCTAAAAGCCCATTGACTTCCAGTCGGGGGAACCGGAAGTCCTAAAATGCTAACTCATTTCCGGGCTTTAGGTCTCATTCGTGTATCACTCAATATGCAATAGCACTGTTGATGTCTTTTTTATTGTGCAGTTATCTTTATTATGAGTATTGGTCATACAGTACATGAGAGATTAGCTAGGCATTGACCTTCTCACAGTGCCACACCAAATACATGCCTTTTGTAATCCCCTTTTTATGATTCTTCAAGAATGTCTTACCTTCATGTATCCATATTTAAAGTTTAACTTTTAAGATGAAAGACAAACTTCTAATATAAAGAACCCCACCTCTCTATTTATCCTAACTCCCTCGATCGATCCCTCTATACTGCCCTTTCTTTTCTCCTCACTTGAAAGAACCACACACCTTCCTTCCTTCGCTTCCTCTGTCATGTTCCTGGGTTTTTGTTGGAGTTTGTTTCCTTTTTTTTAGTTTGAAAGTCCTCTCCTCTTGTGTCTTTGTCAAGTTATACTTCCTGCCATTGTTTGTTTCCCGCCTTTTTAATTGTCTGCCCTGCCCTGATCAGTTTCAGCTACAGGTCCTCAATTAGTTCTGCACTCACTTCACCTCCTGCTCACCTGTCCTCACTTTCTCAGTCCGTCACTATTTATACCACCTCAGTTCCTTTGTTCTTCGTGGGTTCGTCTATCATCGTTCCATGATTCCAGTGTACCTGCTTAAGTTCCTTGTGTCTGGTGTTCAGTCCTGGTTCCCACCGTTTTTGGATCTTCTTCTGTTCCTGTTTTTTTTATGGACACACAGTTGTAAGTTTTCTTCTTTATTAAATCACTGAACTCTGCCTGCTGCCTCATCACCTCATCCTTCTGCATTTGGGTCCAAGTCTGTTATCCTGAAAACTGTGACATCCTGTACTCATGCGCAAGGATAAACTCCTGCCAAATCTTTTCCTTGCTGACATCATCCAGTATTTCCTTGCGAACGTGACAGACTGCTCTATTGTTTAGGCACCATTGGGCTTCTCAGTCAGGTCTGTGGCCTCCTCAGAGCACTGAAGCTCCTCTCCGCCCACAGTCCACAGCTGATCCACAGATGCCAAAATGTACTATAGAATAGCATAGGCAGGCTGTCTGTGTCCGCTGTTTGTCCGTGGCAGGTTTTTGTTGGAGTATATCAGATCAAAATCAGCAGCAACAAACAAGCAACAAACGGATTTTGCCAGTCCCCACAGAAAATTACGCCTCAGGCTTGGCAAGTTTAGGTGCTGTAAACATTGTGGAGTTATTCACACCAACCTCAACAACCTCAAAGTGGTTGATTGTTGTGCTGCTATATGACAACTTATTTAGGCAAGAAACAATATTTGTGCTGCTCATTTCGAGAGCTTTACTAATTAGGCAAAACACGAGCTGGGTTCCAGTCTAACCTCTCACTTAATATAGAAGCTGTTTAATCCATCTATCCATAGAGATTTATCATCTGATTGAGTAACATTAGCGTAGAGTTTTACAGTGTACTTTAAAGATCTTGAGAAACTAGCAAGAGTACACTAGATTTTTTTAAATGATCAAACCGAAAAACCCAGCCCAGTGAGAGAAAGTCACCAATTGGCAACATGGACAGTGTTGTTTAGGCCTCCCTCCAAAGCCACTCCCCCAAAATAATGTGTGTGTGTGTGTGTGTGTGTGTGTGTGTGTGTGTGTGTTTGGGGGGTGAGGGTTGGCTATGTTTGCACTCACAGCTATCCGGTGACATGCAATAAGTGCATGGACATAGTGTGCACAGGCAGGCAGGCAGGTAGCTTATTACAGTCCTGCGACAGCCAAAAATACCATATTATTATTTTTTTTTGTCCGAGAATTTGATTTATTGATTGCTGCCAGGATATAATGAGAATATCAACAAATATAACATGTAAGTAAATGTACTTGAACCTTTTATAGCATCATTTGATTATAAATTAAATGTATAACAAATTTTGTTTAAATGCATCACATCATTGTCTCACTATAATCAACAACTGAAAAAGTGTACATATAAAATTTATTTCAGAAGCATATGCCAGACTCTATATCGGATGTTGTTTATAACAGTGCGATAAGATAAACTTTATTGATGCCATGGTGGTACATTTAAGTGTCGCTGTATCAGAAGAAGCACAGTAAAGTTGACGACTATAAAAACTTGAAGAAGGAAGTTATTGAAAAATAAAAACTACAGATATATTTTAATGAACAGTAGGATTAAAGCTGCAGTGGGTAGAATTGGAGCAAGTATGATTAAAAAAAGATATTTTTATAAAATGGTCATTATATTCTGACAGTAGTGCATGCGACAGGTAATAGGAAAAAGATCATGTGCCTCTGTTTCTTCCGGTGTCCTCCGGTGCTCCTAACGGCATCTGCAAGATTTCACAGACCGGAGGAAAACAACCAATCAGAACCGAGCTGGAGTCAGCCGTCTCTGAGCAGCTGTCAATCACTCACAACTCCAATCAAACGGTCAAACTAGGCAGCGCTGATCAACTTTGAATCATTATTATGTTACTGTGATGCCTATTTCTCTCCTCAAATGTTTTCAGAAACATCTTGTACTGTACTGTTTAGCTGTAAAATGAGAAAGTTTGTGAGCAGACAGTTATGTTGAGGTTATACCAAGCACAGCCCACCAGCACAGCCAATAGGAACGCTATCTCTCTGAACTGACCTGTGATTGGCCAAAGTCTCTCTAAATTTTTCAAAGCCTGAAAAGCCATGAGGAGGTGCAGAATGCCCAACGATGCCAGAAATCTTTGCATACTGAAGCTTTAGGTAAGGGGAGTTAATAGGTAAGATAGAAAAAAAGTACCGTTATGTCAGAGATCATGAAGATAAAAATACAAAGCAGCATCAATATAATGAATGACATGTTAAAGCTGTGCTTGCTTGTAACTGTATCACAGTAATAAGATGCCATACATGATAAACAAGAGCGCAAACAAAACAAGACAAGTAGAAAAGTTGGTGTTGTCTTTATGCCCTGGGAATGAGAAGGGGCTTATGTATCTCCCTGTGAGTATTATGCCCTAAAGCTATATAAATTCCCGATTGGCAGATAACTGCAGCCTGTGAGAACACTGACATAACAGAGACGGCTCAGCTGATTTGGTTTAGTTGTTAGCAACTGTGCTAATCTCAATGACTCAAGCTGCTTCTGTCTCAGTGGAAAAATACAGCAGGGAAGTGGTATACCTTGGACCATTGTCAGAGCCAAACACTTTTTCAAGTGAGACGGCATGGTGTGCAACCAGTTCGAGAGGTAATTAGGTCATAGAGGATCCAAAGGAAATCACAGGCACTTTGTTTCTCACTCTGGCTCTGCTGATGACATGTTTGTGTAGAGATCCTGCGGAGCATCCAGCTGAGAGGAATACTGATCAGTTTGCTGTTGCTGTAAGCAACTCATAGGGGAGGGGGCTTTTTGATGGAGGGGTAAGTACCTTTTTGTTTTACACTTTAATTCTAAAATGTGCTCCAATAGGTGCAGCTTTCTGATAAACACTTGCTGGTGAAAACTTTCCATTCCTGATAATCCCAAGAGCTTAAATGCAACAAATAAAAAACAAAGCTTATGAGCAGTGCCAAACAATCAGCTGAGTAGTTTTGTTTCTGTGCATAACCCAGAGCTACAAAAGTTTGACAGTCCTTTCCATATAAATGTGGAGGAGGCAAAAGGATATTTCAGTTCAGACTTTCATTGGATCTGTAATTAATCTGTTGCTTTTCTTAAACATGTCAAGAGAATTCCTTAAAGGAAACAGTCTTGAGATGCCCGGTCAGGATAACAATCTGGTGAAGAAGACACAGTTGTTGGATCGAGGCCAGTGGGCGAACAAGTTGGAATTTCTGCTGGCTGTAGCAGGAACCCTGGTTGGGCTGGGAAACCTCTGGAGGTTCCCCTATTTGTGCTACAAAAATGGGGGAGGTAAGCAGGATTCCCAGGCTACTAAAACCATACCATGATTTTACCCCTCTGAAAATGTCAAGCAGCTGCACTCAATCAAAGTGTTATGTCAACAAATATGGAAAAAGAACTGTGACGCATAAACAGATAGGAAGTTACTCAGGCGTTGTACAAAGCTGCTGTTTGTTATTAAAGAAACCTTTTTTTTTTTTTTCTTCTTCGTGTAACCAAATGCAACTCAGGGGACAAAGCAGACCATTGTTTTTGCCGAATCTGGAAGTTAGCCATTAACATAAAAATCATTCTAAGTTGCGAAAGTCATACTATGCCTCCTTAAACTCTGCAGTCACATTCCTCCAGTGTTTGATCTTTTTTAAGGCCACAGATGTGTAGATGCCACAGACATCCATAATGTGTCAGATGCTTTCGAATTTATGGGGTAAATACTATAAGAAGAACCCATGTGGACTATTACGCTATCCAGATGTTTCCATGAAAAACACAAAACCAAAAGAAACCATGAACACAAATCTTCTTGTAAAATCTTCGCTTGTGTAATCAGCCTATTTTAATTACATTCTCAGTGATTAGATGTGATGATGTGTGATGTGGCTCTTTATCAGATGTACAGGGGGAACGGTATTTTGATATGTTTGTCATGTTTCTTTCAGGTGCATTTCTGGTACCCTACATCTTGTTTCTGCTCTCTTGTGGAATTCCGATGTTCCTGCTAGAGACGGCCATGGGGCAGTTCACATCTCAAGGATGTATAACCTGCTGGAGGCACTTCTGCCCCTTGGGTGAAGGTCAGTGTAATAAACAAAACTGCACGATGCAACAAGTAGTACCTACTGTATAAAAATACCCCTCAATTCTTACAAATGTGTCACCCTTCCAGGGCTGAATGTTTTCTTTCCTTTTCTCCAAAATGTTCATCATCTGATGTCATTTACAGATGAACATATATCTTAACTTTACAGATACATAAAGACTGACTAACTAAGTCAGCTAATTATAGACATAAACATCAGCAGGTGTATGTTTGTGACATTATTCCTCAAATGAATAACGGTATGAAAGTAATCATTTACAAAAGCTTACGTGGAATTAAGTCTCCAAACTGTATAATTGGAAGGTCATTGAGTTTCTTCAGGAGAGACATGTTGATTCAAGAGAAAAACACTGCTCTATCCCTTAAACCCTGGAACACAATGAACACGCTAACTCAAGTTTTATTAGGTTTAATTAGAGGGTCAAGTCATATTTATAAGCCCAGTAGAGACATAGCTCAGAATATAGTTTCAAATGACAGGAAATAGTTAATGTCACAGAGTACCAGTTGTGGCTTTTTTTTTCCTTCTGCTTTTTTTCCCCCACTTGTTTAAAAATAGACTCAGTACAGAACTGAATGACTTATTAATTCAGATATTTCTTGCTGCGTCGAGAACAACATACTGTAAAATTGACTTTACCTGATTTGTCTATGACTGTCTTGATTTTATTGATTGATCATTCTCTTGGTAAAGTACATTTCTATAACAGAAGTTTATTATCCAGTCAGAGATGAACCGGTTGGTTAACTTGAGAACAAGATAATTCATTTAAAGTAAGCTGCTCAAAAAGCACAATTGTCCAAAGTGCAGAACCAAGTGAATCAGCTGTGATAATCAACATCATAAAAGACCTTGTTTCACAACCCAAATGACACTGTGTGTGCCCAAGGGTGCGTCTGTTGCTGCTTGGCCACACACTTGGCCACGTACAGTATCAGACCTAATGTGACCTAGAGATTAGTAGGGACTCTGAGACGCACCCAAAAATCTCCACTGTAAAGATGTACTGGACATATAATGAAGTGTTCAAATCTTCATTTCCACCAACGAATTATCCCCCCCCCCCCAAGGGACTGACAGTAACTCATCATGTGAATCCTTTCCCGCCGATTCTGAGGAGAGATTGATATCACCACCCCAGGGTGATTGATGGGTGCTTTACTCTTTGTTGTGACAATTTCAGCTCATCGCTCAGGCATGATGGTTATCTGAGCAGTTGGTGTCAACCAAGAATGCTGAATGCTGTTCATCCAGTTGTGTCTTATCTTTCAGGAAGCGTTGGGTGCAGTGAAACAAAAGGACAATCGCTATGTAAAGATATAGAGGAGTAATGTCTACCTGAACAGAGAATCAAGTTGCTCTCCCTCTGTGTTTGTTGTAATCTGAGCTTCTCTGTGCTTTGTTGACATAGCCAGGCCAGCTGTACATGCCTTTTAGTGCATGTTCATGTATGTGAGTGTGCCCCACTAGCTAGCTCACGGCCGCTGCACTGCTCTCATACTAATAATGTACAGCTAGCGGGTCATTGTTGTGAAATAACCCCCGTCGGGTCTGGCATCGCCCTGAAAGGGTTTATTTCACAACAATGACCTGCTAGCTGTACATTATCGCACTTATTATACAGCTACCTACTTAAGAAATCAATAATTTGATACAAAAAAGGTCCTCCAGAGTCCCACGTCAGAACTGCGCCCAAAGCAACGGTCTGCTATAAAGAAATAACAGACCGTGGAACATGATTGACCAATCAGAATCAAGTGATGATCAATCAGTGTGATAACCACTGTTAGCTCTGTCAGCATTATCACCATTGTTTGCACTGTTAGCGCTGTTAGCAGCTGTTAGCCAGTCCGCCATCGACATGTTGAGAGCCATTGAGAGGAAATAGAGGCACTCCCAATCCGGTATTTGGCACCTTTAAAAACGGGTCACAAATGTATCATTTAATTTTTTCAAACAGGCTAAATAATTTCCTAAAACATCTGGGAACTGTAACTTTTAGCAAACGTTACTCAAACAGGTGTGAAAAGTACATTTGTTGGGAACTATTTATAGACGCGGATGAATACACATTTGGTGCTCCAGTGCAGTGGTTCCCAACCTTTTTGATCTGAGGTATTCCGTCAGATGAACTCATGCACCCCTTCATCAATTCCCATTTCTTTCATACAACTGATCTGTCAATATTTAGGTTGGTTTGGTCAGCAATCAAACTGCTACTGCTTGGAATGAAGCTGAATGTTTCAACCCTTTGTCCATTACTTTTAGCTAATCATTTGACCGGTTTAGTCATTACTTTTAGATATTTATTTCTGCTATTTATTCATTACTATAACAGCTGACATATTCGTTTAATCAAATCACAATTTCTATTTTTTTCAAACTAGTTGAGCTACTCTACGATCTCTCCATCTTTTCCCTGGGGTACCCCGGGTTGGGAATCACTACTCTAGTGAGTTTTTACAGCAGCAGGATGGTGAATGTGGGATTGACTCAAAATAAACTACAGAGCCTGTGTTTATCATTATAAATTAGCATGTCGCCCAGTGCAACAGTTTTGCTCATTGATGTGTTTTTAATAGTTTTTGGAAAACAACGGAGGTCTATGGCACCGAGGAAAAAGATCGAGCAACACTCGGTAGAAGAATCAATTCATTGTTGGTTTTAGTCTTTTCATGGAATTTGTCGATGACAAGAAAAAAAAAATGATCACCAGCTTTATCATTCAACACGCAGAAGACTGAAAACAAACCGACCAGGATGTTTGGACACAGATTGGCATCATTTGCTTCTGTGACGCAGTTCTCCCTCTGTTTCTTTATCTGTAAGTGTCTTTGCGATGCATCAACAAGATCACAAACTTGAAGATGTGTTAACTGGTTAACTGCCTGTCTTGAGCAAATCCACCTGAGCAAATCCACCTGCCTCAGAACAGCTGCACCGGTTCGCATCGCTTTGTCTACAACCGAACTGTAATCATGCCAAAACCTGCTCCACTGGTCCACTGACGCTGTGAATGAATTGGTCACATGACCAACCAACAAACCCAAAGAGAATTACAATACCAATGCTTTCTTGAAGAATATATGCTCTATGCTGTATTATTTTGCCCATCATTATCAATAATCTACATTGAGCATACCTTGTGTGTGTCCTCAGGGATTGGTTACGCTACCCAGATTGTGATCGCATATGCTGCCGTGTCATACATCGTCATCCAGGCGTGGGCCTTCTTCTACCTCTTCTCGTCCTTCAGTGCTGAGGTCCCATGGGCCAGCTGCAGGAACGCCTGGAATACAGGTAGACATGCAGAAATGAACTACGTGCATGACAGACATCTGTGTCTACGTGTGTCTTTTGGTTACACAGCAGCCCTGTAGCTCACAAAGGGTACAGTTAGATAACTAGTGAGTTACCGATTACTATAAAATGGTTGATTATTTTGTATTTGGTGAGTACATAGAACTGTATCTGTCTTTTTGTTTTCAAATATTAATTTACACTTTGGTCGATTAAAACATCTCCTCCTGTTTTTTCCCCACAGAGTCATGTGTTGAATTTGACAAAACAAACGCGTCATCCAATTGGACAGCAAACGCAACAACGCCTGCAACAGAATTCTGGGAGTAAGTGTAATTCAAACCTGTCTTCCTTCATAGCTAACACTAAAGGTGCATTGGCACCCTGTTGTTTTTGTGTGTTTGTCTTTTTCATTCCTCTTTCTGTAAAGAAAGTCTGTAGCAGCCCGTAGAAACAATTGGTCAAATATTACGAACGTTGGTCACTGGTGAGCTGCATTTCCATGTTGGTTAGCCCATAAATTCTCATTATTTCTCCGTATGCTCCAATGTAGACCACCTGTTTGCTGTTGCCAGCAATCAAAATGTCAACATACTAATTTAAACTGTAACTCAAAACTAATTTTGTACAGACATGCATAGTTAGCAGCCAATAAAATAATAAAATAAAATAAGCTAAGCCTTAATTGAGCCCCAGAGAGGAAATCCGGATGTTACAGCAGCACAAAGACAGAAATACGTACAAATTAATATAAAATATCAATAAATAAAATAAAATAAAATAATATATATATACATATATATACATACAACTAGTATAAGAGTAGAAAGTATACAAAAATGAACAAGAGCAATTAAAGACAAGAAGAAGAAATGTATTGCCAACTACTGGGTGGATTGCCATGAAATTTGGTAATCTGATACAGCCTGTCACCAGAATTTTAATTCTACAAAGAATCTGGCCGTGACATACAAATTAATTTGGCAGCAAAGACGTAAAAACAGGGTGTGCAAGTGTTTTGCTAAGTCATGGTCAACCTTCCTCAATAGATAACATGTAGAACATTCAGTACACTATGAACATGGTTTAGGCAATAAAAACAACTTCCATTTTCACTTTTACTTAATGTAAAACACATTTTTTGCAAGGTTGAGCAATTTTTCAGTAAACGTTAAAGAATGCACCACAGGAACAACTCACTGCAGGAGGATTTCCCTCCCTAAACCATTCAACCATGATTAATGAGGTCAATTTCAGTCAAAGTGAAACTGTTTGCACTCTGTTTGATACTCTGCATTTGCTGTCCAGCTACACGGAGACAAAAACAAATACTCATCCATCTTTCTTCCATATAACATGCTTAGCTGAAAATGACAGAATGTAAACATTATTTCACACACGAGCCAGACACAAATAGGATTCAAAATGAAATAAATGATTAATTTATGTGGTTGTTCAGGTCTGAAATGTGAAGGCCATCACTAATGTTGAGTAGCATAATAAGTGCTTAGTTCTGAAGCTGCGTAACTCTACTAAGTGTTGCCAGAAATATCTCAATGACTTCTTTCCAATTGAAAACCAAAAAATTGACTTCTGCAAAAATACATCCTTATATTCAACATGAATGTGGTGCAATGTCTTAATATCCCCGCATGATCAGTCACATTGATCATTCTTCACTATCATAATAACCTTCTTTATTATTTCATGAACCTTATTAGAAGTCTTGAACAAAGTCTTTGTCTCAAACTGTTTTTACTGCCCCTGATTTGGTAATATTATTATGTGTTTATTTCAGGAGACGAGTGTTGGGTATATCTCAAGGGATTGAGGAGGTTGGTAGCCTGAGGTGGGAGTTGGCCTTGTGTCTCTTGCTGGCGTGGGTCCTGTGCTACTTCTGTGTTTGGAAAGGAGTGAGATCCACTGGAAAGGTACAAGTCTTTCTTTGGAGGATGATATTGGATTTTGTGTATGTTAGTGTGTGTGTGTTCCTTTTATTATTGAAACTGAAGAAGGGTTCACATTCATGGGATTCAAGTATTCCCTCATTTGGTGGTTTGTTGATGGTGGAGAGTCTAACACAGTGGTCCATTGTCATCCTGGAAGTGACTAATTATGAAGCCTTTTTCTGTGTCCGAGTTGTGGAACTGTCTCCCTCTACATGTTCGATCAGCCCTCACCATCGGATGTTTCAATTTCAGGCTAAAACCCCACTTATTTTCTCTGGCTTTTTTATTTCTATGTGTTTTGGGTATGTCAATATGTGTTTTTGTCACTGTGTTATTTGCCAATTTATGTGCTGTACTTTTTATACCTGCTTAACATTAACATGTTAGCATTATCATTGTGGGCAGGTTGGCATGCTTATGTTTGCATTTAGCTCAAAGTACATTGTCACAGTACTGCTAGCATGACTGTAGTCTTATTTCATGTGTTAAGAACAAACTTTTCTTTCACTGAGTCAGTCAGCTGTCTTTGAGTCAAGATCAGTGGGCAACTCCCAGTTTGAGAAGTGAAGCCAATGCTGAAGTGCCTTAAACGTGCATTCTCTCTAACAGCCAGCAGGGGGCGACTCCTCTGGTTGTATAGAAGTCTATGAGAAAATGAGCCTACTTCTCTCTTGATTTATTACCTCAGTAAACATTATAAACATGAGTTTATGGTTTCAATCTCTAGTTTCAAGTCTTCTTCAATACAGCATGATGTTCATTTAGTAAATTATGGTCCCATTTAGAGTCAAATAAACCATAAAGCAGGGGATGCTTTAGGACGGGGCTACCTTGTGATTGACAGGTCACTACCACAGCGTTGTCTGGTCTGGGAGTTGTTCGTGTTTTCGTCGTATAACTTTAACCTTTTCACAGTGTGTTTTCAGTTCATGAGAGTTAATTGTAACATTTTGGTCGCCTAAAAATTTCTTATTCAGCATTCGGTTGTTTACAAATTAATGAAAAAACATAACGAATGCAGATGCTTCCATACACGGCAGACTGTACAGAATAGTAAAATAGTTAGTTTATACATCAGTATATGTGCAGGAATGCTGGTGGTTTGGTGTCCTCCTTTGAACAGAAAGCTAAAGTATAACAGGAAGAGATTTTATTTGTGTCAGCCGCACCTTCAGGAAGAAATATTTCACAAATGTCCCCTTTGATATTTGCTTTGTTTTTCTTTTATGTGACACATGCTTGTTATGTAGTGCTTCTGTTGCAGCTTCTTCTCAGAGTCTAATAATCCTTTGTCTCATTTTGACAGGTAGTTTACTTTACTGCCACTTTCCCCTATGTGATGCTGGTGGTTCTGTTGGCTCGTGGACTCACTTTACCAGGAGCTATCAATGGTATAACTTTCTATCTGTATCCTGACCCGAAAAGGTTGGTGGACCCTCAAGTAAGTAATAAATTCAAACGTTCAACATAAGACAGCTGCTCGCTCAATCGCCTCCCACCGGAAGCCCAAATACTATAAAATATGATATATGCTTCTACTCTTACAGCAGTTCAAGCGGTGGAAGTTTACCAATATGTATGTTTTGGTATCTGGTTAGGTTTGGATGGATGCAGGTGCACAAGTTCTTTTCTCCTTTGGGATTTGTCAGGGGACTTTGACATCTCTGGGCAGTTACAATCAGTATAACAATGACTGCTACAAGTAAGTACAGTACTCTCTGCTTTTCTTCTACTTTTTTAATCTAAATGCATCATTAAAACATATGTAGCCTGAGATTTTAGCAGTTTTTTTTCTCTTGTTTTCTCAAACATACTATTATGACTTAATTAGAGCTGCAACTAATGATTATTGTCATTATCAATTGATATGCTGATTTCCTTGATTAAAAAAAAAGGTCAGAAATTGTGAAATGTGATAAATATGAGTATACATTCTCCAAGGCAACATTTTCAAATTGCTTGATTGGTCCAACTAACAGTCCAAAGCCCAAAGATATTTATTTTACTATCGTATATGACAAAGATAAGCAGCAAGTCCTCACATTTCAGAAGCTCCACTGCGACCGAACTACACAGTAACACACATCCATGTCTGTCAAAGACACGTAAACAGGTGAACAGCCTTAGTTTGGATGTAGTTTGTGATGTAAATGGGTGCTTCATTCATTCTGATTCTGATAAAGATACTGACATATACTAATATCTATGTATTTTATGGCATATTTTATGGTGCTATGTTGTTCTAATTTGGTCAAATGTTTCTTTTTATTAGTGAAAGGCTTATTTTACAATTACATTTTCAACATGCATCAACATTTCTTTGTTGTTTTTAAAACAAATATTGAAACCAGAGAAATAAAATAAAATAATAATTATGGAAAGAAATGTGGTAATGATATATTATAGGTAATAAACTTAACCTTGTCCCAAATATACTTTACGTAATAATAATAATAATAATAATAATAATGAGTAAATGAAAATAGAAAAATATAAGATTCATTCAAAGTAATGATTGAAATAAAGAAAAATGAATAGAAAAAAAACATGCAAAAAAATATACATATTAAATAAAATTTATATAAATAATAAATACACATATCTAGTGCACATACACATTTATAAATCTGAATGAGTCAGTATAATTTGGTTTAATTTAGTAGCTAAAGTTTTGATGCAATATTTTGGGAAAACTTGATAGAAGATGAAAAAAAGTCAAGCGCTTAATCAATCAGTAAGATGATTGATAAACTATAAGAAGAAAGGAGATTTCAAAATGAAATTGACTTTTAAAGCCACTATGTGTAGAAATGTTACACGATTACAGGAACTTGTTCTGCTGGCATACATTTTGTTTTGTAAGAATATAAATCAATCTTAAACTGATGCAGTCTATGTGTTGCTTTCAGCGTGGTTTGCCCCTACTACCACAGTGTCTTTTTCAATACAGCCACTGGGGGGGAACCAAAGTTATAAATGTTCGAAGGGGATGAGGTACAGTACAGTAAACGCCTTTATTTGGTCAGGCATGATTTTCAACCTACATCAAGGCAGAGTGAATGAAAGACCGATAATAACACCTGGGTCCATGCAATGACGATCCACCGCACGTTAACATTTTACATCACTCACCATCCGTGTAAATATATATATAGATAAATGTCAATATATATCAATATATTTGTTGTCTTGAGCAGCCAAATGTGTTCACTTTTACTGTTGTCGCATGCTCGATTGTTTTTCTTCTCATTGTAACATTTTTACACATTTCCATTCGTTTTTAAACAAAATTACCAAAAGAGTCATTCATTAGCTAAATACTTCTTTTGTTTGTTTCCTCAGGGACACGTTTGTTCTGTGTTTGGTAAATGGCGGGTCAAGCTTTGTGGCAGGGTTTGCAATCTTTTCAGTTTTGGGCTTCATGTCCTACGAACAAGGACTGCCAATATCTGAAGTGGCTGCTTCTGGTAAGACCACCACTACAACACTTCCGTTACAGTACATACATTTAATGATCACCTCTGTGTTTACGTAAGGAGCTCCCACTAAGAATAATTATATAGACAGGGTTGAGAGTTTAGCTGTTGTTTGTGCTCAAATACAGAGCCTGTGACCGGCTGAAAAATGAGCATTAGTGTGGTTTTACCTGGGTTTCTCAACCTTTCAGAACTTACGATCCATTTTATTGAAAATATGCTATAAAAGTGTGTGTTATGCCACCGTCAGCTGTAATGAACAAAATAAATATTCTGCTTATCCTCATTGGGTAGAGTGATATAGAGGTGGAGGTATAACCGATCGCTGAGTAAGACATTTTTAGACCAAAATGTTGTAAAGTTGTAAGATGAAAACATGGACAACTCCCAGACCTGACAAAGCTGTGGTAGCAACCTGTCAATCACAAGGTAGCCCCGCCCTAAAGCATATGTGGCCCGGGCCCAACAGCCAATGGCAAGGCCGCAACTTAAAATACCAGTTAGATTTAACAATGAATGTTTTTGCTTAGAGCCGACAACGCCACCTAGGAAATACTAAGAGCCTAGGACTCTGATGAATTCAGGTTCTTTTAAAATCAGGTGAGCAGAGTTAAAAACCAGGCAGAAGTCTAAAATCAAATTTATTGCAATTAAAACAACATGGGTCTAAAATGAATTATTAATCTAAAAGCTAAAAGGAATAAAATGCTACTAGCAGCCAGGTTAAAACCCTATAAAAAGTCCAGTCCAATCCAGTGATTAAGTGGAGTCCGGGTCTTTAATCCAGTCCAGTCCAGCGATCCTCCCGTTTCCGCGTCTTAGCTCCTCCCGTACTCCTACCAGCCGCCTGCCCGTCTCGGCCGTCTCTCCAGCACCGTCCGAAACTGTGAAATACAGAGACCAGGACCAGTAGTGTGTTCCCCACTACTTGTCTATCACAACTCCAGCTAAAAGCTATCCTGGCCTATCTCAGTGTCCGCCACGTAAATGTACCAAAGGGTACTTGTGTTTCCTGAGTGAATCTGCGCTGGCTGACACGGTCTGCTGCATGTAGTCTCACAGGAGCTCTCAGGTCACTGGGCTGGTAGGTGGTAGTCAGATGAGCTGTTCTGCTGCACCGCCGTCCCTGGACTGTCTCTGACTGAAGATCCCTCTGCTATGAGCCGCTCTCTCCTTTTTGTCCCCTCCACCTGTGCTGCATCCTGCTAATTGCCACACCTGTCGCTCCTTTCCTAATCAGTCTCTTCGATTGGGGGTGTGGCTGTCCAGGGGTCTAGTCCATGACATCTTAAAAACACACTTCAATTTACGTATTAAAAGCAACCCAAACAACCAACATGCAGGGATAAAACACACAAAATGGAATGAAAACAACCATAAAACATAAATCATGCAAAAGGCATTTTTGACCCTGTCACACATCCCCGGATTTATGGTCTATTTGACTCTAAATAGGACCATAATTTACTAAATGAACATCATGCTGTATTGAAGAAGACTTGAAACTAGAGATTGAGACCATAAACTCATGTTTACAATGTTTACTGAGGTAATAAATCAAGTGAGAAGTAGGCTCAATTTCTCATAGACTTCTATACAATCAGACTTCTTTTAGCAACCAGAGGAGTGCCCCCTGCTGGCTGTTAGAAAGAATGACAGTTTAAGGCACTTCCTCATTGGCCTCACTTCTCAGACCCGAGGTCAAGTATTTTTTGAAAGTGCCTTTCCTTTTAGAAACAGTTTCCGATGAAGGGTTTCTTGCTACGAGCTGTGTAAGCAGCAACCATATAGCTAGTTGTCAAAGTGGTGTTTGACTGAGTTGTTAATGTTGTGTTGACTTTATGTTGTGCCTGAACCCATTCCTGTTGCTGAGCAAATGTCCCAACACCCAGGGTGCTTTCTGTTTAAGTATGAAGAATCCAACTTTAATGTATTCAGGGGTCCTCACCACATGCTTTGGAGCTTTTACCGGCGCAAGTTTGTCTCCCACATTACCTTTTTCGTTTCAAAAACCGACCCATTTTGTGTCACTGCATTCGAGGAAACGTTAGCTAACTAACAGTGGCAAAACACAAGTTTGTCTCTATGATGCGTCGTGATTGGAGTGGTGATATTGAAACGTAATTGGTCATTAAAAATATGCATTTTAATTTGACATTTTTTATTAATGTGAATTCCTGAACACATTTGTGATATAAAAATAATTAGCTTTGCAAATGACCAAATAATGTTTTTTTTTGTTTTTTTAATTTAATCTAACCATTTGGCAGTACCTCTGTCTTCCACTAGATGGCGGTCTTAGGCTGTTTGAAAATAGCTGGTTTTTATATGTGTAGCCGTTTTGAATTGGAAACTTCCACCATAACAATTTACTGCAGGACACATTGGTCATCACTCATCAAGCTACTGACCAAATCAAAAGTGATCTTGAAGTGGATCTGTGCTGATTTCACCACAAATGTTTCTTTTCATTGATTCATCTTTAATGTCCCCAAAAAATTAAAAAAAAATCTGACATGCTGGGAAAATGTGTTAATTTCAAAGATTAATGCAATTTTTAATACAATACAACCTCTCAGATTATCCTTTCAATCCTACGTTTAAGACAGGTAAATGCCTCAACGTCTGTATTTTCACTTTAGAAATACATTTGTGAGATTTCCAACCCATCAGTGAAACTCTTTGATTGAGTTTTCTGCAATTAACAAGCCACCAAAAAATCTGCAGGAAATAAATGATGTCATCGACGTCAAGTCAATATGGTCCACAGTCCTTGTCTGCAGCAATCAAGTCTGTACTTCAAATAATTGCATTTTAAAGGCAAAAAGAGATGATTTGTGGGAGCTGGAGTGTATTTTAACTTTTGTCACATGATTACACGATAATATGAATATTGTCCCTTAAAAGTAATCTAAATTATATTGAGTTTCATCTGCATGTTCTCAATACAGGACCTGGATTGGCATTTATTGCGTATCCCCGTGCAGTAGCTATGATGCCTTTTCCGCAGTTATGGTCCATATGTTTCTTCATCATGGTCATCTTGTTGGGTGCAGATACACAGGTGAGATAAAAACACATTTTCATTAAGTAGTTATAAATCCTCATTAATCTTTGTTGATTGCAGAAGTATTTCAGTTTACTCATCGGTCTGTGTCTCTGGCAGTTTGTGAGTCTGGAGTGCCTGATGACCTCCGTGACCGACATGTTCCCCACCGTGTTTCGAAGAGCTTATCGTCGAGAGTTGCTGCTGCTTTGTCTCTGCTCTGTTTGCTTCTTTGTCGGCCTCCTTCTCGTCACAGAGGTGAGAAGAACTCATGTGTGGTGTGTTCACAATGAATAAAAGTGAGCCTGTGTGCTGTCCTAAAACAAGCCAAGACAATCTCCCCCTGGACCTGTAGCACACTGAATCGCTTTAGTCATCTCATTTTAAAAAGCAAAATGTGAACCATCTGAACATTAAGCAAAATTGTTGTGTTGTTAACTTATTTTTGATGTGTAATAACAATCAACCCTCTATCTTCCTGCAGGGAGGCTTATATTTCCTTCAACTTTTTGACCACTACGTTTGTAGTGGCAACAATCTTCTCCTTCTTTCAGTGTGTCAGTCGGTAGCAATCGGATGGATATATGGTGAGTCATTAAGGTTATCCTGCATTAAACAAACAATGTATTTGTAAGCTTTAAAAGGTTTTAGAAGGTTTTCATTTTTTGATGAAAACCAACAAAAGTCCACTTTATAGCTTGGTATGTATTCCTTGATGCAAACCTAACCAGAGAAGGACAAGATGCTTTGACAACATGCTTTGACTCGCAAACCTTTGTGAAGGCCAGCACCTTCAGCTGTTCAGCACCTGTTGTAACTAAAGGGGTTAATTCAGGGAAAGGTATCTCTTGACATTTCTGCTTAACATGGCTTACCACACTCACCATATGGTTATCTGAATTTTAGAAGGACACTTCCAGCGGCATAAAATACATAAAAGCTTCATTCTACACAGTTTAAACTACGTAAAGGAGATTCACAGTTTGTTTCCACCATAACCTTATTTAACAAAAAAACTTGCCATTTTGGTGCAGCTTTTTAATTGGGCTTTAAAGCTTCAGTATAGGCAGAATTGGAGAAAGTATGATTAAAAAATGTTACTTTTATAAAACGGTCATTATATCCTGACAGTAGTGCATGAGACAGGTAATCTGAAAAAAAGAAATCATGTTCCTTTGTGTCCTCCGGCGCTCCTAACGGCATCTGCAAGATTTCACAGATCAGAGGAAAACAACCAATCAGAGCCGAGCTGGAGCCTTGCCGTCTCTGAGTAGCTGTCAATCACTCGCAAACTCAGATCAAACGGTCAAACTAGGCAGCACTGATCAAATATGAATCAATATTCTGTTACTGTAATGCCTATTTCTCGCCTAAAATATTTTCAGAAACATCTTGTAGTGTACTGTTCAGCTGTAAAATGAGAAAGTTTGCGACCCCTTTGTGATCATGTTGAGATCAGTTGAGGAAATACCAAGCACCGCCCACCAGCCGGAGCAAACTTTCTCATTTTACAGCTAAACAGTACACTACAAGATGTTTCTGAAAACATTTTAGGCGAGAAATAGGCATTACAGTAACAGAATATTGATTCATATTTGATCAGCGCTGCCTAGTTTGACCGTTTGATCGGAGTTCACAAGTGATTGACAGCTGCCTCCGTTGAATGAACAGCCAATAGGAACGCTCTCTCTCTCTCTGAAATGACCTGTGATTGGTCAAAGTCTCCCGTCTGAAAGCCTGTAAACAGAGCCATGAGGAAGTGCAGAAGTCTAGTTTTCTCTCAGAACACTTGAATTACAATATGCTGAAAGGTTATTATGGAATTTTTGCCCAAAGATGCCAAAAACATTCAGCATACCACAGGTGTAACTCAGTCCAATAAGGCATCTTTTAAGCCAAGATCAATATCCTATTCAAAAAGAGCAAGCTCATAGCATAGTTAGACTTCTCTATCTGTTTTACTGAGTGTCAAAAAGAACGTCCCCCCCGTAAGATGGCAACCATGAACCACAACAAAGGTCAGAGGTTGGATTTGGACCACATCTCTCCCTCATTTCCTGTCATCTCTCTCTACTATCACTATCTAATACAGGTATAGAAATATTTTTAAAAGGTCTCAAATTAAGCTTTCTGTATTTTTTTTTTTTTTTTTTTTTTTTTTTTTTTACTATTTGTCAAATCTTGTTAGAGAACATTCTTTGTTGAATATTAAAAAAAAATCTAAATTTTAAATAATAATGTAATTGATAGGTATTTTAATACAATGACTAACACAAGAAAGGAATCAAAGTTATTCTTTGTTTACATCAAGGATGTTTGTAAAAAGCAGCAGAAAAATAGGCCCGACCAATATCATTATCTTATTATCTTATCACAAATATATCAGTATCTGTGTTATCTGTGGCAGTACAAAAATACTTAAGATTTGTTTGAGGTCATTTAGAAACAGTGTCTCCATTACATAGAGAGGACTGACAACTGCACAATGTTGCGCTCAGTATCTTAGTCATAACTCGTTTAATAACCAAATTTTAGGGGCTCTTATTTAAAAGTCATGTGTTGGTGTTGGATTTTTTGAAACTCAGTGTTACGTTCCTCGATTAGAGTCCAGGGGATGAGTAACAATGAAATTAAACCAGGGAAAACGTCTCACTCCCCAATATTTATATCAGTATCAGTCTCAAAAATCCCAATTTAGATGGTGAAAATATGACGGTTGGGGTTTAAAAATACATTTATCACTGAAGGTATAAACATTGAAGCATGAAGCTCCGTTGAAAAGGGTGCAAGTTTGTATCAAGCTGCATTATGTGAGTGGTCAGTTTCTCTAAACTGAGGCTGCTGTGAACAAAATGATGGCAAACATACCTCATTTAAGGTCTAGGTTAAACAACAGTCAAGTTTTCACTTAAATTACATTGTAACCAACATTTTACTGTTGTTGATCTCGGGGTTTTAAGCCTACAAGTTGTTTTTTCATTACTAAATGAGGTGAGTGTTGACGCTCCTATAGCTTAAATTCCTTTGTGCCTTTACAACATGGCCTAATACCTCACTCCTGTGCTACTTTGTCAGTTGATGTACGAGACATTTTGTCCACACTTACATTCCCATGTTGTTTTTTACATGCAGCTTTCACTCCTGTTTAAGCATGTCTGAGCTTGATGGGCATTTGATCCTCTCGAGGAAGGGCATTTGATCTCTTTGACACTCTTTCTTTGGCTGTGAATGAATACAAAAGATATTAGGGAGCTGGATACATTCACTCTGTAAAAACCCGTCCTTCACACTGGCCCCCTTGTCAACAGGGATTTAAATACTGCCTCAGAGGGGTTTGGGGTTGTTGTGAGAAAATGTTTGACATGGTAAAGTGGTGTTGTCAACTGTAGTAGATTACATATTAACTGTACCACTACAGTAGCACCCACAAAAGTTACTCTTAAAGCTGAAGTAGGCGAGATTGGAACAAATATGATTAAAAAAAGGCGAATCAATATTATGTATATAATATATAATATATATATTATGTTAAGTTTATGCCTATTTCTCTCCTCAAATGTTTTTCAGAATCATCTTGTAGTGCACGGTTTAGCTGTAAAATGAGAAAGTTTGCAGCCATGTTGAGATCAGGTTGGGATGGCTTGAAGGAACGCCAAGCACCGCTCACATGACCGGAGCACAGCCAATAGGAACGCTCTCTCAATGAAATTACCTGTGATTGGTCAAAGTCTCCCGTCACGGGCTAGATTTTCTAAAGCCTGATAACAGAGCCATGAGGAGGAGCAGAAGTCTAGTTTTCTCTCAGAACACTTGAATTACAATATGCTGAAAGGTTATTATGGAATTTTTGCCCAATGATACCAAAAATATACTGCCTATTGCAGCTTTAAATCCCACCATTGTCCATTTAAATACATGGGTGGTTTGGAGTCAGTGCACAGGAGTTATCAGCATAGGCCATAAATTCACATCACATCCTGCATTTGTTTGTGTTCTAACTACTGTTTTGGGTGAACAAAGTGAAGCCAAAACATTCCAGGTACAAGAGCTGCCATCTTGAGATTTTGACGTCACATTGAGCGATTAGGCGAGGGAGCTGCAGTATCGAGGTCCCGCCCACACACCCACCTAAGCCAATCACGAGCCAAGCACAGTCGCAGCTTGCTAGCGTGAGCCACCTAGCTGCTAGGTTAGCACCACGGTATGGAGGACGGAACCTGCCAAAATAAATGAATAAATAAATAAATGACTCGATAAATAAATATATATGTAATTAAATGTAGCAGAAATAATATTAATAATAAATGTAGTAATTAATTAATTGATAAAATGTGGCATAAATTGATATTTCTGCTTTAACTTTTATCTTTGTATTAATTACCTTATTTATTTATTCTTCTGTTTAATTTTCCCATTTATTTATGTATTTTTTAAAATGTATTTATATATTTTTGCATTTATTTTAGTTAATTAATTAATTTATTTATCCATTATTTTTTTTTATTTGTTAGTCATGCACCTTGACCCCATGATCACACCCTCATTTATATAATGAGGCAGAAATGCATGAAGAAATGTAAAAAGAAATATGTACAGAAATGTATAAAGAAAAGAATACAGAAATAAATAAGTTTGGGGAAATAAATAAGGGGTGAAATGTAAAGGGAAAATTGTGCCTAAATAAATAAATACACACATTTAAAAATAAATATAAAATAAAAAATAAAAAAATAATAAATGAATTAAAACAGAAATATCAATTTATGTTACAATTTTTCAATTAATTATTTATATTTATTTTCATTATTATTTTTGCTACATTTAATGATTATTTATCGAATCATTTATTTATTTATTCACTTATTTTTGATTTTGGCAGGTTCAGTCCACCATACCACGGTAGCTGTTTGACTAGAAAGACACAACAACTAACCATAATATCTCTATAACTACGTTTCTGATCAAATTGACACATATTCTATTACACAGACTGGTGACACTTATGAAAAGTTAAAGTTACATCTCCTCTCTTGTACATTTCCCTCAAAAAATTTTCAAAAATCAGCACTTGAACATACATCAGCATGATAAGAACTACCTAAAATGACAGAAACCACCTTTGGGAAAAAATGATTTGACGTGCACTTTGACTTTTGACCCATGTCCCATCTGCTAACATGGAGATGGAGGAATTTATGACCTATACTGCAGACAGCCACCAGGTGGCAATCAAGATGTTTTGGCTTCCCTTTTGGGGAGCTGTCATTTCTCCAGCTTTATGTACAGTCTATGATATCTACAGATTTTAAGTTAAAACAGGCTGTTTATTTTCCCTTTGATTACCAGGCGCAGACCGTCTCTATGACAACATTGAAGACATGGTGGGCTATCGTCCATGGCCAGTAATGAAGTATTGCTGGCTTTACGTCACTCCCTCTGTTTGTCTGGTGAGTGAAATAGTTTCTTTAATTCCCATCAACAGTAAAAAGACGTGCAGTTTGATGTATTTGTGCATAATATAGATGACAAAGTAAATGAGTCTTTTCTGTGAGAAAAGTGGTGAGCAAAGGAAAATTGATGCAGTTTTGCCTAACTTCTTTTTGGTCATCAACACCAAATTCAATGATGTTTTGAGTTTACCACCAGCCTCCTTATGTCCTCAAATGTCATCACTGCCACTTGTGCTTAAAGTGGCAGGAGGTGCGTAGTGAGAGATACAAGTAAATGAAGAGGTGAAGAAGTGAGATTTTTAAAAATGTGAATTGAAGAAAGTTTCCCTAGTATTTCCTTTGGACAAACAGGCTATATCTGAGAGGTCTTGGTTTGTAGGGATAGAGACGCTCTCTTCGTTGTTATCAAGGGGGCTAAAACAGGCACATTTCACAGAAAAAAATATTGCCAAATGTGAGGTGATACAGAGAGGAAGGAAGGAAGGAAGGAAGGAAGGAAGGAAATCATATTGCCACCTATGTGTTTAACGTACAAGAAAGTTAATATATGGTATATGTTGACCTTTACCTGAACAAATATGGTCTTTCTTATTTGTTTCACATCTTTACCAATCATTCACTTTTTACCTCAAACTGCATCCGAGCCAAAAACAAGGAGGAGGGAATGAGATGGGTACCTAACAAGTAATTGAATATACACAATCAAACAAAACCGGTCCTTACAGTAATATGCAAGGTGAAGGAGAGAGGGAAAAGAAAATTCTACGACAGATTATAACATGTCAAAGGTTTAAAGGCAGTTCAACAAAGCCTGCTGGTTACACTGAATACCGAACATTACAAGACATACATTGCATGGATAACATATGTAGACACCTGAATAAAGTTTGTGGATAACAAGCTGCATGACAGTTAACATGATCAGGCACTGATGTTGGGCAATAAGACTTGGCTTGTGTCTCAGTTCTTCCCAGAGGTATCTGATGGGTTGGAGGTAAAGGGGCGGTTTCATAAAAATGTTTTCAGACTGGTATGTAGTATTAGGCCAGTTTTGCTCTGTCTAATACAAGTTAGAACATTTCACTAAAACAAAGACTTTCTATTTATTCCCCTATCTAGTCTTTTATTTAATTTTCCCTTTTATTTATTTATTTCTATTAATTAATTAATTTATTTTATAATTGTTTTCAAAATGTATTTTAAAATTATTTTTAAATTGATTTATTGATAATTAAATGCAATTTATTTATTTATTTATGTATTCATTTATTTATTTATTTATTTATTTACTTGCTTACTTACTCACTCAGGACTACTCGAGGTTAAAAGTTAGTGATCTGACCTGATTTATCAGAAACTGTATGAAAATAATAGTTTTTGTTTTTTTTCCTGTCAGGGTACCTTCATCTTTTCAGTGGTGAAATACCAGCCTCTCAAGTTCAACAAAACCTACGTCTACCCGACCTGGGCTTATGCGTTGGGCTGGTTCCTTGGACTGTTCTGCGTTCTCATGGTTCCTCTGTGGATCATCTTTAAACTTACGCAGATGAAAGGGACGATAGGGCAGGTATGTACTCAGTAAAGAAAGATAAATATTACGATGATGATATGATAATTAACTGAATTTCCTTAGGTTTGGGATTG
This sequence comes from Sebastiscus tertius, assembly GCA_916701665.1. NCBI lineage: Eukaryota > Metazoa > Chordata > Actinopteri > Perciformes > Sebastidae > Sebastiscus > Sebastiscus tertius. The sequence continues at coordinate 8,700 of CAKAOH010041186.1, read as the reverse complement.
TTGGTCAGACAAAAACACTTAATTTAAATATGTCAATTCACGCTCTGGGAAATTATGAGGAGCATTTTTCACTATTTTCAATCATTTCATAGAATCAACAATTAATCAAGAAAAGGAATCAGCAGATTAGTGGATAATGAAAATAATCGGTAGTTGCAGCCCTAATGTTGATTAATTCCCTCCTGGCGTTCCTGAGATATCGCTTTCACAAGAATGGGTCGGACGGACGGACAACTTGAAAACATAATGCCTCTGGCCACGGCTTTATATATTTAGATTTACATTTAAAAAGCTTTCATGAACTGATCTATTAGTAATATTAATCTACATTAGGGCTGCAACTACTGCTTATTGTACTGTTGTAAACTGTTGTACAACTACTGCTTGTTTTATTGTTGTACAACTACTGCTAATTGTACTGTTGTATAACAAGCATCATCAAGTTACATAAAGGAGTAATAAGAGCATTCTTAAGGAACGGCAGCATGTCAATGAGGCCCTCCAGGCCCAGACATGCATGTCAAGGAGATGCAGCTGCACATACCGACAAAGATACTCAACGTGACACTAATGATGTCTAGAAGTGTGAGAAAATTAGAGTTGAGAGGCCAGGCTTCTCTATATAAGCTTAGTTTGTATGTTTGATATCGCTAATTACAGGCTCATATTTTTCTCCCACCATTTTATTTGACAGGTAAGTATCCTGTCACTGGCTGTAACTGACAGTTATTGCCATTATTGCTTAAACTGCATATTAATTCTCAAGTAATAGTTTGCTGTGACAAATATCCACCACTATTCAACAAAAAAAAATCAAATTGCTTGTTTTGTCTGACTAAGATATTCAATTTACTATCATATAAGACAAAGAAAATCATTTGAGAGGGTGGACCAAAAAATGAAAATGAGCTCCACTATTAATCAATTCTCACAATAGTTGAAGATTATTTTTTTGCTGTTGGGCGAAGTAGTTAGTCAACTAATCGTTTCAACTCTATTAAAATAATTTTGAACTAGTACTAGACAACAAATGTATACTTTGACAGCACTAATTCAGAGAATACTATAGTTTTTTTAAAGGATTTTCACACAGTATCAAAAACCTCAGTCTGACTCAATTTTGGCAAAAACTCAATGCATCATTATCCAGCAACACACTGCATCCATCAGATATATGCAAGGGCAAAAACCTGGTAGACTACGCTAAACCTCAATATGCTGGTGAAAGAGTAATCATGGCACTGAGATAATCATGTAGTCCAGACAGCATCTTCCTGTAAACACACATCAGAATGAAAAGTCAGAGGATCACCAAAGTTATTACGATTCATTCTCAGGGGGTGTAAGAATATATTTAACAGATTTCATAACAATCTGTCCAATAGGTGTTGAGACACTAAAAAACACAAAAGTCAACTTCATAGTGGCGCCAGAGGATCAAGTACAAGATGGCAATATGCCACCATGGATGTATAAAGAGAACTGGATACAGTGTTGGAGGCAGGCTCCCGTTCATTCCTATGAGAGTTGCTCAGTGGCGCATGAAGCCAAAATGGCTTGACTGCTGAGTGATAAAGTACCCGGATCATCCGGCGATGTTACACATCCATCGGGCCCATAGAGCAGGAGCAGTAGCGTTTCCTTTAACCCCGCCTCCCAGCCCTCGCTCCAGCCTCGGTCTGGGTTTCATTCACATGAACGGAGGAAGTAAAATAACTCTGGATTCAGCTATTAGTGCATTTTATTTCTTTAAGAACCTAATGATTTAAATAAGGTCTATTCAAGTGTTCATACTGGGAAGTTGATTTGCCTAAAAAACAAATCACCCACTGAGTTACAGACGTTTTTTTCCCAATGTAAGTCTATGGGAAAAAGTATTTTTGGGCCCAATGACATCACGTGACGGACACAGAAGTGTAGTACCGCCGTTTGGCCACTACAAAAATTAGCTTCAAACCCGGCGCATTTCCTAGAGGTTGTTTGCCACCCACAGTGCTCCTCCCCATTTGTTAAACTGTCGCCACATTAATCTTTAACATTTGTACAGTGTGTTACAAAGTAACGTAGTAAAACTTTTAACAAATAGGAAGGAGCACTGATGGAGACGTAATGCTGTTGGTGTCATTCCCTCTTTTTCCGGCTGTGTTTCTGCTGACCAGTTTGGGAAACCTGCTGCACTGCACGTCAACATTTTGTCTAATGTGATGTGAACTGACTGATTGTTTCTACAGAACCTCAGGCAGCTTTGTCGCCCTGAAAACAAGACACACGGCACAGCAAAGCAACCGGAGCAATATCCTCTGAACCCAGACAACTCTCTTACTCCTGCTGCCAATGAATACAAAGCAAGTGGTTCAGCTGAAATGGAGATGCAGATGTGAGAAACTGAACCTTTTTTTGCTAATGTTTTAAATGTCATTTTTGATTTTAAGCTCCAGGTTTTACAAGCTAAGTTTTTTGAAGAAATTAAGATGAGCAATACATTCTGAAGTTACCATACCAGGTCTGCAACCTGTGCAATACGCAGTGAGTCTTGTATAATATACAGTATTGAAAAGCAAAACAGTTAATATGTCTTATTAAGTAACTGTTTTCATGTTTCAGTATGACAGATAGAGATTCAAGAGATGCCAATCTTGATTATCACTGCCCACTAAGCTGCACTGTTGCCACAGATTGCTAGACAATCACATGTCCAGAGTGCTTTATTGATCGCAGTGGGATTTTGGTGGGGGTATTGTTTTAGATAGAGTACTAGCAACAGGCTGCCACTGGAGCAGCGTCATCTTGCCAAAAATGACAAAATAAAACAATTTAAAAAAAATATCCCCAGCTCCAAAGGTAGTAGCAGCTGATATATTCATACAATGCAGAACGCCTTTATAAGGAATTCACTTAAGTGGTACATGTTGCCTTTTTATTCTTTGATATACACTTTTGAAATGGTTGCCTAATATATATATATATTATTATCTGGCTCTATTAGCTATCTATGTAATATATTTTTATGCTGTTGCATTTATTTACCTGCCTATCTGTTGTTATATTACATTCTGCCGGTACCATAAGCCTGAATCTGCTACCAAGGATCAAGCTGCTTCCGACAGTTCAGTCTGCATTTTGCTGTGCCGTGTAAGCCCACCACACTCATCACATCTCACTGACTGATGTGATTTGTTTACGGGTCTTCAAACTCACAGTTTATTGTATGGAAAGAGAGTGGATTAATTGTGAAGATTGCACAGATATGCTCTGTAAAATAATACAACATTAAGAGTAGAAATTGCTGTTTTGCTACTTAAGTTCTGATATGGCACTGAGGTTGTTGTCCGTTGATGAAAGATTGCCCGGCTTAGTAGGTGATTACCGCCAAGTTTAAATGCATAGAGAAGCAAAGTGAGACTGTCGAGCGCTTCCAGGGTTCCAGAAATATAAGATCTATTTATTTTTTCTACATAAAAAATGTTAGGTGACTGACAACATGCCCCCTTGTTCACAATGGACAGTCATTCTAACAGGCATGAAACTCTGCACACCATTAATGCATTTGTGCCCAAAGACGATATATTTAGTAAAAGGAAAAATGCCTCCACATTTGTTATGATCGGTCAAAAGTCTTGAAATTTGGTATGGACATACGTTGGGAGTGTATCTAACAGTACAACTTTGACATTTTAAACATCACATTAAAAAAAAAAAAAAATCACACTTTTAATAATAGTCAAAATTTGGATTTTTGAAAAAAATGGAAAAACAACTTGTTATGAGTTCATAGATACCAAATACTTGATTGTGCTCCTTGTAGTTTCTGAGATACAGATACATTTTCCTATTATTATATATCTAGTCTTTTGGTCACATGGAACGACTGTTTTTTCCTAAAAATTAGGGCTGTCAAAGTTAACACGATGACAACGTGTTAACGCAAATTTTTTTAGTGCCACTAATTTGTTTAACGCATTAACGCAACTTGCGATTTTTAGGTTGTAGTGGGCTCAATTTTCAAGCTAACGTGAAGATACTGGCATCATACAAACTAGAAGCCTAAGGAATCCATCAGTACCAACCATGTCATGAAGGAGGCTAAATAACACTCCAAACTTAAAATAAACAACTGGCATGGTCATTTTCAAAGGGGTCCCTTGACCTCTGACCTCCAGATATGTGAATGTAAATACTATGGGTACCCACGAGTCTCCCCTTTACAGACATGCCCACTTTGTGATAATCACATGCAGTTTGGGGGCAAGTCATAGTCAAGTCAGCACACTGACACACTGACAGCTGTTTTTACCTGCTGGGCTGCAGTTTGTCATGTTATGATTTGAGCATATTTTTTATGCTAAATGCAGTACCTGTGAGGGTTTCTGGACAATGTTTGTCATTGTTTTGTGTCGTTAATTGATTTCCAAGAATAAATATATACATACATTTGCATAAAGAAGGAATATATGTCCACTCCCATGTTTATAGGAGCATTAAATACCTGACAAATCTCCCTTTAAGGTACATTTTAACATAAAAAATGTGTGATTACTCACAATTACCTATGGACAACCATCCAATTAATCACAATTAAATATTTTAATCGATTGACAGCCCTACCTGAAATATAATGTTGTCTATTGTAAAAATAGTAGTACCATGTGAGCAAAAACTGATTATTGTATGATAAGAAAAACTCACTTTTCAGCCAAACGGTTTGACCGATTTTTAAATCTTTTTAGGCAAGGCCAGAGAACGTTTAAGGAAATTAAAAATTTCAGTTGCTGGCACAAATGGGTCAATACGTTCAGCAATCTAAATCCCTTCATTTTCAGATTTTGCATAAATTCAACAACTACAGTGCCGTGTTTCGATCCTGATTGTAACAAAAAAGTGTTCTGAACTTGTTACAGTTCTGATTCAAGCCTCAGTCTAGCTTTTCCTCCATAGCAGCGGCTGCTGAGGCTCATGGGAACAGTAGTACTTACAGCAATAGGCCATACAAAACTGACAGAAAACAAATCTCATAAATTAAGCTGAAATATTTATAGCCAATAGCCATAACCCTATAGTATAAGACCACAGTGTTTGTGTTAAAGAACATTCAAGTTATCATAAAAAAAAATATGAAAATTAAAATATGATTTTAAAAATGGGGAAATATTTCTGGAACCTGCAGCACTGCCCAAAGAAAATGTGTTGTCTGACAGTCTTCAGTTAATGTTGTGCAAACAACATATTCAGATTTATTTTAATTTCATACATGCACAGTTTTTGGTAGTCGATTCAGACTTTTGGAGCCTACTGTAGTTGTTTTGTTAATGTAGAGATTCATGACAGCTGCTTCCTGGAAAATTGTAGATGTAAAGATGTATTGCCAGGAGAGTGAAGATGATTCACTAATGCTGATGAAGGAACAATGTGTTCAGACATAATATGTATTATGTCAATGCAGGAAATGAGTCTAAAATGCTGCACCGTCAGTATAAATCAATGTAATGACTGCTTCCATGTAGAGTTTGGCATGTCTCCAAGTTCACACAATCTCACTGTTTTAATAATAAAGGATCTCCTCTGCTTTTTAATAGTCCTTCAAGTCTATTGGTGCCTTCAAATGGAATCACGTTTATCGTGTTTACGAGTTGAGTCTATGTGAACGCCCCACTATTGTCGTATTGACAACCTCCTAAGTGGAAAGTTTCTGAAAACTCAGAGTTCACGAGTTGTGACTTGCTAAATTGATAACCTTTGTGGCGTCTAGACGTCGACAGTAACGTTAATATTGCCGTTGGTGTTCTTCACGCCTTAACCACTTGAATGCCAAGCATATTGTGCACCTGACTTCCCATGTTGTAAACACGAGCTCACGAGTTTCAGTTGAAGGCACCATTATTGTCTATCTCTGACAGACGTTATTTTAATAATAATAATAATAATAATAATAACTTGGATTTATATAGCGCCTTTCAAGAAACCCAAGGACGCTTTAACATAGACATAAATAAACACAACAAATGGAACATAACAGTAGCTAAGGGCCATAGGAATTTGGTGAAGAGGTGGGTTTTGAGAAGTCTCTTGAAGCTGTCCAGGGATGGTGCGTTGCGGAGCTCTATGGGGAGAGAGTCACACTGAAAGTTCTGTCCCCAGGCAGGTCTGTGTGGGGGATGGAGAGCTGACCCGTGCCTGAGGATCTGAGGTTCCGGGGCTGTGTGTAAGGGTGGAGGAGGTCAGATAGGTACTAAGGAGCCAGGGCATTGAGGGATTTATAGATGATGAGGAGGATTTTGTAGGTGATGCGGGACTTGACCGGGAGCCAGTGGAGGTGGATGAGGGTGGGGGTGATGTGCTGCCAGGGCTTGGTGTGGGTGAGAACCCTGGCAGCTGAGTTTTGCACATACTGGAGCCTGTAACATTTAATTCCCACCACAAGTACATCACAAAGAAGGTGTGGACTTTGTCAGATAACTTCATGTGGACTTTATATAAGCAATGTAAAACAGTTTTTGTCAAATCATATCCATATTATGAGAAATCAATAAATTTTATATTGTACTGATTTTGAATTCATCTTTGCATTGGATTTGTACACTTCATATTTACATTCACATTGTTTTTATTATATATTGTCCTGGACTGGACATTTCTGTGACCCTCTGAGAGCGGCATAGACCTGTTTCTGTTTTTGTTTTAGGGGAGATAGCAGGTCAGCAGTATATGTCCTGCAACCTGAAGATTAATTTGAGATGCAGCTCAACATTGTGTGCCAAGTTGTTCTAGTCATAAATCAGAAATAAACATGAATTAATCAATTAATTGAAACAAATTGTGAAAGTGTATAAGGGCTTAGAACATTATGATAGACGTACGTGATGGCCATTCCCATGCTCTATCATGTCTCATAAGTGTTGCAAGTAAGTTGTAAGTTGTTGCAGTAATTTTTGTTACACAGATTTGGTGCTAGATTCAACCATTTTTTACCACTTAAGAATTGATAAAAATGATCAATAATCCCTCCAAAATACCACATTAAGACACCAAGACCTTGAGGAACACCATAGAAAAAGCCATGTTGTGATTTGGGATAAAACACTTTTGACATTTGGAGATTTCTGCAAGAACTGCATTTTTCGGCGATTGGATGGCGAGCACTTCTGTTGTGGAAACTGCTCAGAAACCCCCTTATTGTCAGTCTACCTAGGAAATCCATCCATCCTCTGAATGCTCTAGGTCTCTAGTTTGTGGCTGTAAAGTTTCATTAGGCTGTGATTATCCTAGAGGTCACCACAGGTCATTTTATACAGTGAGGTCAAGTTTCAAAAATTGGTCTCACGACAATGATATGGCTACTATGGGGACTAACATCATCACACATGAATACAGTTGGGCTCATTGGATCCACAAGAGTCTCAGTTTTACAGCGATACCCAATTTATGCAATTCCAAGACTGTTTAGGGACCCCAGTATGCAGAAATATTCAAATACACCATTTTAGAATAGGCGAAAATAAGACATTTACTGTGTACTAAAAACCTGCATGTTTTTTTGGTGGTATTGCTACTTTTACTTAAATTACTTTTAACTAAATTATCTGAATGCTTCTTCCACCACTGATGATTAAGTAAATGTAAAAGATTTGGCTGAAAAGGGCGGAAGCTGTAAATCACATTGGCAATTGACAAGCTGTGTCCAGTGGCTGCTGGATGTGTCACTCTGCACTGGAAGGAAAGACCAAAGATCTGAAGTGCCCCCTGCTGTGACTTTAAAATACTGAGCTGCACAGAAATAACCCTGGAGGAGCAGAGAAGGTGGAAAGGCAGAAGTGTGTTTTTGCATGAGGGAAACTGTATTAGATAAAGCGCTAATATACTGGGGCAAGTATACTTATTGACAACTTTATACTAGAGGAGAAGTACATGAAGGCATGAATATAAAAGGGGTAATTCACACTGAAAACAGCATAGGGTCGGGTCTCGGGGGCAGCAGGCTAAGCAGGGAATTCCAGATGGCCCCCTCCCCAGCAACGTTTTCCAGCTCTTCCTGGGGGACCCCGAGGCGTTCCCAGGCCAGACCAGATATATAATCTCTCCAGCGTAGTTCTGGGTCTACCCCTGGGCCTCTTACCAGTTGGACATGCCCAGAAAACCTCCAAAGGGAGGCATCCAGGAGGCATCCTGATCAGATGCCCGAATCACCTAAGCTGGCCCCTTTCAACAAAAAGGAGCAGCAGCTCTACTCCGAGCTCCCTCCAGATGTCTGAGCTCCTCACCGTATCTCTAAAGCTGAGCTCAGCCACCCTACGAAGGAAGCTCATTTCAGCCGCTTTTATCTGCGATCTCATTCTTTCGGTCACTACTCAAAGCTCCTAACCATACTATAGTTGAGGGTTGGAACATAGATGGATTGGTAAATTGAGAGCTTTGCCTTCCGGCTCAGCTCCCTCTTCACCACAACGGTCCGTTACAGCGCCCGCATAACTGCAGACGCTGCACCAAACCGCCTGTCCATCTCCCGCTCTATTTTACCCTCACTCGTGAACAAGACCCTGATATACTTGAACTCCCTCGCTTGGGGCAAAGACTCACTCGCCACCCGGAGGGTACAATCCACCGTTTTCCAGCAGAGCACCATGGCCTCAGACTTGGAGGTACTGACTCTCATCCCGACTGCTTCACACTTGGCTGCAAACCGCCCCAGTGTGTGCTGCAGGTCAC